>PVKS010044424.1:0-14332 GCA_004027875.1 Aplodontia rufa
TCTCTCATATCACAAAGCTGGCTAAGTTTCAAGTCAAAATCTGTAAACATCCTATTTGTGAACCACTCACTTCTCCACCTTTGTGTGAGCCAGGAGATTTAGTTTTGGTTAAGACTATTCCTTCTAACTCCCCAAGTTTAGACCCTATCTGGAGGGGACCCTTCTCTGTAATTCTTTCTACCCCTTCTGTAGTAAAGATTGGACAAGAGAACTGGATTCACCATTCTTGGGTGAAAGCATGCCATCCTGAATCAACTTCCAGAGAAACTGCTCCTTCTCAAGAAACTAAGGAATGGTACACCTGCACTCCACTGGAAGATTTAAAATATCTCTTCCACAAACAAAATGGTGATATGTAAACTGTTCTTCATTTCTTTCTTTATCCTTTTGGATGACAACATTGGAATTAACTCTTTCCTAGACTGGGCTCAACAATATACCACTAGATTACAAAAAATCAATTGCTGGATATGTGGATTACTGCCCCTTTCCAGCACTACTGGGCTACCTGGTGGGCATCTCCCTTACAAGGGAATGACTGGGTAAAGCGCAATCTCTGATGACAGAATAAAAAAGAGAGATGCACTCTTTACAGACTGCTACTTGTACAAATGTCAAATTATGGCCTATAAATAGGACTTTATCACAACCAGGCCATGGGAAAACCTTGATTTTAGAACAAACTAACTCTCAAGCTTTTGCAACTGTTAAACCACATTCAAATTCATCTACTCCTCACTTGCCACTAGTAATGCCAAAATGCCAGATATAAAAGTGGTTACTACCAAATTTGGGGTGAATATATATGGTTTACGCCCTCCATCGGGCATTTAATCCAAGAAGCCCCTCTCTGTTGGGAGCAGTGAGGCCTCAAACGCATCTTAGGGATTTGTAAGAGGATACCCACCACAGGATAATGGGTATAGAAGAGAAAATTATTTTGAAAAGAGGTCATGGGGGATCCCTGCTCACACAGGGGGCATAGGAAGTTATTTCACCATGCTCAGAGATTCAGCAATAATTCCGTGGGGCCCAGTTATTGTGGGATCAGGCAGCAGTCTTTGGTGTCATCCATGCAGTGCAGGTCTTTTAGGAATGCAGGAGGGTGGAGTTAAGGGGTCTTAGTGGCTTCCACCAAGATCTCAAGGAAGTCCTGGAAGGCCTGACAAAGTGCATAAGCATCTAATTCCCTGTAGACTGTCCTGCAGCGGGTGATGTGTGAAGCTGTGAAGGAGAAATTGAAATTGGAATGGAGACCCCAGAAATTATAGATCCTGTTACTGAAAGTTTGGTCTTAGTCCCCAGTGCCCCAATAACATGCTTTTGAGAAAATGGAAAAAAAAAGTTTTATTGCTTTGCTAGCAAAGGAGAAACACAGGGGACTCCTGTCCCAGAGGCTCTGATTTTGCCCATTGAGGGGAACAGTAGTTTTTTTTTTTTTAAGAGAGAGGGACAGTGAGAGAGAAAGAGAAAGAGAGAAACAATTTTATTTAGTTTTTCACATGGCCTTAGTTGCTCCAACACTTAGTTGTGTGCGTGGTGCTGGGGTTTGAACCTGGGTCCTCATGCTTGCCAGGCAAGTGCTGAAATCGCTGAGCCACCGCTCCAGCCCCGGAACAGTAGTTTTTAAAGAGATGTTTCAAAGGCTACATTCCATGTGTTCTCTGTCCAGAGCTGTCATTCACTTGCTAATTTGGGAGACAATCATTTCTGAGATCTTGTGGTGGCACCCCAAAGTCTGTATTACTTCATTCCTATGGTGAGTGTGTGCTCCAGGATAGATAACTCTACTTATGATGGGGAAGAAAGACAATCTTGTTACCTCCAACATTCGGGAGGGGAAGAGATTAGGGTGGTGGTAGAGAGGAAGAGAAAGAAACATGTCCCCTTTAAAAATAAGCTGCTGTGACAGCAGTAAGGGCTATGTTCAAAGCATAAACTGGCCCACACTTACAATGCCAGTAACGTGGACTGTCTGCTTAGAAAAGCTGCTGGCTGTGGAGAGAGGCAGGCTAAAAGAGTCCGTGTGTCCTGAAGCTACCAAGGCCAAAGAGGGGCTGCCCAAGACCTTTGGAGAGTTCACCAAGTGACCATACATCCTAGATGTGGTAAATAGAGTTACCAGACCTGCTTGCCTGCTTAGTTTCATCTCATTTTGACTCCACCCCTTCTTTCTGTGCCCCTATGCCTCCCTTTTAAAATGGGAATATTTACTCTAAGCCACAGATATTGAATATATGTAACTTGCTTTTGAGTTTTACAGTCCAAAAGTTTGCCCTGTTTCAAAGGAGACTTTGGAATTGGGCACTGCTAAAACTGTTAAGACTATGGGACTCTTGGAGATGAACTAAATACATTTTGCAATTGTGAGATAGATATGAGTTTTGGGGGGACAGGGGAAGAATCCTCTAGTTTTGTTAATGTAGCACTATTCAGAGGTGAAATGGTGGACCTAATCAGTCCATCCTACTGTAAATGGCCTGATTGGGTGGGAACTGTAGGCAGGTGGGGCATGGCTGGAGGAGCTGGGTCACTGGGGGCATGCCCTGGAAGGGTGCATCTTCCCTGTGGGTCCTTTCCTCTTGTTTCTCTTTCTCTCTCTCTCTCTCTCTCTCCTTCCTGACTGCTATGAGATGAGCACTTTTCTTCCACTGAGCCCTTCCCTATGAGATGAGCACTTTTCTTCCACTGAGCCCTTCCCTATGATGTGCTGCCTTACCTTGGGCCCAGAGCAAGTAGATCTTTAAAACTGTGAAACAAACTTTTCCTTCTGTAAGTTGTTCTCATTGGTTATTTTGGTTATAGGAATGAACAGCTTACTAAAAGAGACTTGAACCATTGCATGGGCTCTGTGCCCATAGGTTGTTGGCATTGAAAAGGGTTGTACATGAATAGAAGAAAATAAAATTGAAAAAAATTAGTTATTGAAAACTACAGTCACCCCTCTGTGCTGCAGAATACCAAAACTTATTCTATTTTTTCCAATTATGGACTCAAATGCAATTGAATTTGTAGTTCCTTATAGGACTTGAGTTATTCCTTAGAGCTGAAAAAGATTTGTTCAATCATTATTGAGATCAACTCCAAGTCAGATACTATTCTAGAGACTGTGTGTAGAACAAAGATCTCTACCGTCATGGAGCTTATATTCTAGTGATGAAGAGAGAAAAGAAGCATTAGACATACACATAAATAAGTGATGTGTTTGAAGATGATAAGTGCTATGGGTGGGGCTACAACTCAGTGCTACAGCACATGCTTAGCGTGCACAAAGTCCTGGGTGTAAAGGGGTAAGGAAAATATTAAAGATCTTCCCTGTCCATGTGCCTGCTGTGACCTTTGCATAGCCTTGACGGAACAGCTACAGGATGCTTACTTATCTGTGGATTTGGTTCACTCATGAGAACTCAGTCATTTACTTATCTCCCTCCTTTTGGGGATCTGGCCAATCTTTGAGGCATGAAGTGTCCTTGAGGGAAATCACTAGGTCACACAGGTTGTAGGTTGTTAGAACAGAGCTTTCTTTGTTCTAGTTTGTATTTATGGAGCCCCACAGGGAATAAGACTTTGGAGTCTCACCAATGGAGAGGACACTGTGCCTGGGACTTCCCAGTTGGGACTCCAAAAGGTTGCCCCGTTATTCCCCAGCTACATGACTTCAAATGTTGGTGTTTCCCCTAATCTGATGATGTATTTTCTCTTTCCTCCCTCACCTATCACTTTTGTTTTTGCTCTATATTATTACTAAAGTAAATGCAATCTTGTATAGAGTGTCTTTATTGCCCATCATATCTGAGCTGCCAAATTTAGTGGCTGCATACAAGCAAAGACTGGAAGAAAGTGAGGGATTAAGCCTAGAGGAAAACTTGGAAAGCATACTTAAGGCAGAAGGAGCAGAAAAGGCCAAGGCCAACTGTGTGTGTATGTGTGTGTGTGTGTGTGTGTGTGTGCGCACATGTGCATACATAGTGCATCTGATATACTTGAGGAAGGGCAAAGAGGCCAATATGGTGACGCTGAAGGATGGGAACTGGAGGATAGCAGGAGATGAGCTCTGGGTGGTTAATGGGACCAAATATGGTGTGTACTCTGAGTTTTAAAAAGTTCCAACCTTTTTTACATCATCATATCCCTTAGGATCCTTTATAGACAATTTTATTTTTTAAATTGCACTCTTCCCCATTGAATTTATATAAATATTCATTCGACATAGTCTTCTTACATATTGGAGGGAATCATTGTTACATATTCATGCATATATGGATATTGACAAAGTAAGTTAAGGCTAATCCTAGTCCAGGGTCTCCCCACTTTAACCACTCCCTGCTCCCATGTCTCCCCTGCTTTAACCCCATGTTATAAATAGAACTAAGCCTCCATATGTGTATTAAATTTTTGAATTTTCGGATTCTTTTTGCCTGGCTACATGTATTTGGACTTCTAATGGGAATCGAGTGTTCCAAGCTGCATTGATAACCCCCCAATCCTATCCTCTCCTTCTTGTACCCCTCCATTCTCCCCCCAGCTTCATAGTTATGGTTCCACCTGCTTATGTAAAAATTCACCTATATTGAGTTTATTTTTAAGCTTAGCTAACTTTCAATCGATCTTAGATTTTACTCTAGTTTCCACATATGAGAGAAAACATTTGGCCCTTAAGTCTCTGAGTTTGGGATATTTCACTTAGCGTAATTTTTTCCATCTCCATCCATTTGGTTGCAAATGCCATGATATTGTTCTCTCTAATAACGGGGTAGAACTCCATTTTGTGTGTGTGTGTGTGTGTGTGTGTGTGTGTGTGTGTAATCACAGTTTTTGAATCCACTCGTCTAGTGAGGGGCATCTGGGTTGGTTCCATAATTTAGTTATAGTATATTGAGCTATTGTAAACATTGATGTAGCTGTGTCTCTGTAGTATGCTGATTCTAGCTCTTTTGTGAAAATACCCAAGAGTGGGATAGCTGGGTCATAAGGTGGTTCCAACCCTAGTTCTTAAGGAATCTCCACACTGTTTTCAAGAGTGGCTGTATCAGTTTATAGTCCCACCAACAGTGTGATAGTGTTCCTTTCTTCCCACAACCCCTCCAGCATCTGTTATTATTTGTATTCTTCATTTTTTGCCACTCTGACAGGAGTGAGGTGGAATCTCAGTGAAGTATTGATTTGCATTTCTCTGATTGCTAATGATGTAGAACATTTTCTCATATATTTATGAGCTTTTTGGACTTCCTTCATTGAAAAGTTTTGATTCAGTGCCCCAGCCCATTTATTGATTGGATTATATGTGGTTTTGGTGTTCAGTATTTTGAGTTCTTTATATGTTCTGTATATTAGCCCTCTGTCAGAGGTGTAGCAGGCAAAGATTTTCTCCCATTCTGAAAGTTCTCTCTTGACATTATTGACTAATTTTTTAGCTGAGCAGAAGCTTTTCAGTTTAATGGCATCCCTTTCATTTATTCTTGGCTTTAATTCTTGTGCTATGGGAGTCGTGTTAAGGAAGGCAGTGCCAACACCTATGTTGCAGAGTGTTGATCCTATTTTTTCTTCTTGGAATTGTCTGGTTGCTAGTTTAATTTCTAATTCTTTGATTCTTTATGATTTGATTCTTGTATAGGGTAAGAAATAAGGATCTAATTTCAGTTGTCTGCATATGGCTGTCCAGTTCATCCAGCACCATTTGTTGAACAAGGCTGTCTTTCTTCCACACTTTATTTTTGCCCTCCTTGTCAAATATCAGATAGTTCAAGTTTTGTAGGTTTGTCTCGGTATCTTCTAGTCTGTTCCGTTGGTCTTCATGTCTGTTTTGATACCAATACCACGCTATTTTTGTTACTATAGCCCTATAGTACAATTTTAGGTCAGGTTGTGACACCTTCTGCTTTCTCTTTCTTGCTTATAATGATTTGGCTATTCTGGATCTCCTGTTATTCCAAATGAATTTGAGAATTGCCTTTTCTATATCCATGAAGAATGTCATTGGTATCTTGATGAGAATTGCATTGAATCAGTACAGGGCTTTTGGCAGAATGGCCATTTTAATTATATTGATTCTGCCTAACAAAAAACGTAGAATGTTTTCCCATCTACTCAGGTCTTCTTCAGTTTCTTTTTTTGATGTTCAATAGTTTTCATTGTAGAGATCCTTCATATACTTTGTTAGATTGATGTCAAGTATTTTCTTCTCTTTGAGGTTATTGTGAATAGGATGGATTTCTTGATTTGTTCTTCCGTGGAATTGTTGCCAGAGTATAGGAAAACTATTGATTTATGAGTGATCTTATAATCAGCCACTTTGCTGAATCCATTTGTGAGCTCTAGAAGTCTTCTGATAGAGCTTTTTGGGTTATCTAGATATAGGATCATGTTGTCAACAAATAGAGATAGCTTGAATTCCTCTTTTCCTACTTGAATTCCTTTGATTTCTTTTTCTTGTCTGATAGCTCTGGCTAGGGGTTCAAGGCCTATTTTGAATAAGAGTGGTGAGAGTGAACATCATTGTCTTGTTCCTGAATTCAGTGTGAATGTTTTCATCTTTCTCCATGAAGTATAATATTGGCTATGGGTTTGTCATAAACAGCTCTTACAAAATTAAAGTTTCTTTGATCCCTATCTTCTCCAGAGTTTTGAGCATTAATGGGTGTTGAATTTTATCAAAGCCCTTTTCTGCATCAATTGAGATGATCACATGATTTTTATCTTTGATTCTGCTGAAGTGATGAATTGCATTTATTGATTTGCGTACGTTGAGCCAACCTTGCATTCCTGGAATAAAGCTCAGTTGATGGTGATGTATTATCTTTTTGATGTGTTTTTGGATGCAGTTAGCTAGAAATTTATTAAGGATTTTTGCATCTATGTTCATCAGGGAAATTGGTGTATAGTTTTCTTTTCTTGATGTGACTTTGTTGGGTTTTGGTATCATGGTTATATTTGCTTCATAAAAAGTATTGGGAGGGTTCTGACCCTTTCAATTTCATGGACTAGCTAGTGTTAATTCTTCTATAAAGGTCTGGTAGACCTCTGCTGAAAATCCATGTGGTCCTGGGCTTTTCTTTTTTGGAAGGCCTTTGATTGATGTTTTGATTTCACTACCTGAGGTTAGTTGGTTTGTATTTTCAATGTCCTCCTATGTTAATTTGGGAATGTTTTATGTGGCTAGGTGTTTGTCCATTTCTTCCAGGTTATCAAACATGGAAGAGTATATCTTATCAAAATAAGTTCTGATAATCTTCTGGATTTTGTCTGAATCAGTGGTGATATCTTCATTTTCATCTTTGATTTTGTTGATTTGCTTCAGTTCATTATTTTGGTGAGGTTGGCTGGGAGTTTGTCAATCTCTATTTTTTCAAAGAACCAGCTCTTTGTTTCATTGATACTTTATATTGTTTTCTTTGTTATCAGTTTTGTTGATTTCAGCTCTGATCTTAGTTATTTCCTGTCTTCTGTTAGGTTTAGGGATTGGATTGTTCCTCTTTTTATAGGGCTTTGCGTTGGAGTATAAGTCCATTTATTTGGCTTTTTCTTGATTTTTGATGAAGGCACTCTGCTATAAATTTTCCTCTTAAGAATGCTTTCATACTGTCCCATAGATTTTGATATGTTGTTTCATTATTCTCATTCACTTACAAGAATTTCTTGATTTCTTGTCTTATTACCTTTTTTATCCATTCTTCATTTAAAAGGTTATTATTCAGTCTCCAAGTATTGGTGTATTTTCTGTTGTTTTTCTTGTTGTTAATTGCTAAGATCATAGCATTGTGGACTCACAGGATACGTAGAATTGTATCAACTTTTTTATATTTGCTAAGATTAGCTTTGTGGACTAGAATGTGATCTATTTTGGAGAAAGACCCATCGGCTGCTGAGAAGAAGGTAAACTCAGCTGATTTGAGATGGAATATTATGTAAATGTCTGTTATTTCCAATTAATTTGTAAAGTTGTTTATGTTAGAGATATATTTATTGATTTTTGCTTTGATGATCTGTCTATTGTTGATAGTGGTGTATTAAAGTCCCCCAGTATTATTGTGTTGAAATCGATAAAAAGTTTAATGTCCTAGAGTTCTTTTTCCATATATTTGGAAGGGTTGTAATTAGGGGCATAAATGTTGACTATTGTTTTGTCTTCTTGATGCATTGTTTCTTTTACTATGATGTAATGACCTTCTTTATCCTTTCTGACTAATTTTTGGTCAAAATTAACTTTGTTGGCTATAAGGATCACAATGCCAGCTTGCTTTCTTGTGCTGCAAGCCTGGAAGGTTTTTGCTTACCTTTCACCTTCAGTTGTTGTTGGGAACATTAGGCTCAGCTGGCTTGTAGGAGAATTGGTGGTAAACAACTCTAAGGGGTTCAGCTGGCTTGTAATTAGCAAATTGCCTGACCGCATGACTAAGCTATTCGGCCACTCATTTGTTACAATTGGAGAAAGGTGTTTGTATTGTATCCTATTGGCTACTGTAATGGATAAATAGAGTAGCAGCTAGTCAGGTAAGGGAAGCAGCCAAAAGAAGCAAGCGCGCGGCCCAAGAAGGAAGCAGCCAAAGAGAAAGCATAGAACCAGAGGAGAAGAAGCAGCAGCAGCAGCAGAGACGGCAGAGAGATCAGCAGCTTAGAAGATCCAGGTCCAGTGTTCCAGCCACCGGCGTTCACCCCGTTGTTCCCGGCTCCCCCACCCTTCCTAACAGCCCCTCGGAGGACGGTCCAGCGTTAAGCCGTTCTACCCGCTTCTCGCACAGGAACGCTGCGAGGAGCGACTCCTCTCCCCCCCTTCCCCAGACCTGTCCTGCCGGCGCCGGCGGCGGGTTCCCAATGTCCTGCTGGCCTCCGGCTAAGATCCCCCGAGGCCGTTCCCGTCGCTCCCCGCTCCAGAACCCAGGGCGGGGAGCTACAAGTTGTGTCTTTTTTTGCTTGTGAGGTGTGTTTCCTGTAAGCAGCATATTGTTGGATTTAGTTTTTTCATCCAGTCAGCTAATCTGTTTCTTTCGATTGGGGCATGGAGTCCATTCATGTTCAGTGTTAGAATACACATAAGATTATGGGTCTCTGACATTGTGACCATCGCTGTATTTTGCACCATCTTGCATATGTATTAGTGAGTTATGTTATTATTGAATTTCTTCTGTTTATGGGCTTTGGGAGTTGTTAGCTTGTTCCTCTGTATGAAGTATGTATTTTGAGTATTCTCTGCAGAGCTGATTTTGTGTTCATGTATCTTTCTAATTTGAATTTATCATGAAAGTATTGTATTTCCCCATCACATTTAAAGCTGAGTTTTACAGGGTATGGTATCTTTGTCTGAAAATTATTTTCTTTCAATATTTGAAAAATATCATTCCATGCTCTCCTGGCCTTTATTGTCTGATCTGAAAAATCCACAGTAATCCTTATTGGTCTTCCTCTGAATGTGATTTCTTATTTTTTTCTCTTACTGTTTTTAAAATGCTTTCTTTGGATTTTCTGTTATTCATTTTGTATATGATGTGTCTCAGTGAGTTTCTCATTTGGTTAAGTCTATTTGGTGTCCTATAGGCATCTGAATTTGAGTTTCTGGATCAATTCTCAAATGGAGACAGCTTTCTTTGGCAATCTCATTGAGAATGTTCCTGTGAAAACAGCATTTTGGGATACCTGGGTTGAACTGCTCCACACTTTAGTGTGTTCCTGCCCAAACTCTTACCACTTCAGCTGGGTCCCAGAAGCTGCTGGCAGTCTTGTGGATCCTGGAGCAGCTGCAAGGGTCTTTCACTGATCCTAGTGGAGTGGCTAGCCTGAACTGAGCTCTGCTGGGCCAGCTGTCTCCCCAGTCTTGAGTGATCTGTGGCCCCCCACTTTCCCCCAAGAGATGATGTCTGAGACAGTCTCATCCCCAGCAGGGGAGGGGGTGGTAAGAAGGAGGCACCAGCCCAACCAGTCCCTCTCCCCCTAGGGAGGTCTCAAATGCAAACACAAGGTGTGTGGAAGCCAAGTTCCATTTGGAGTGCCCAGGAACTATGGGGCCACCTCTGTTCCCAGGACTCAGGGCCTGAAAGGAGAGGAAATCATTGGTCCTGGGATGCTCCTTCTGATCATAGGCTGCTGAGGCTGATGGTAATCTCTGCCCAGCCTGAAACGACCAATGGTTTCTGTCCTCCAGAGTCACAGGTCTTGCAGGCCCACCCTTTCCTAGCCTGGGTAGGTCCTCTGGAACTGCTTGTGATGCAGACTCCTGATCACAAACTCCGCCTGGATTTCAGCATATGTCAGGGGTATGGTGGGGAGCCTCTATTTGAGAGTTGCAGGATCAGTAGGGAGGGTCCGCCAGTCCCACACAATTCCCAGGGAAGACAGTCAGAGCACTTGTGTCCTGGGGCTGTCAGCTGCCTGATGATGCAGCCATTGGTGTGACTGATCTGAGGTCCTGGTTCTTGGAGCAATTGTTTGGACCACCCAGAAGGTGGAGGCAAAATGGCGATCACCCCTGCTTTCTGCAGCCAGTTTTGGGAAGTCTAAGTTGTGTGCACTAGTGCAGTCCCTGGGTTCTGCCATGGAGTACAGTGTGTGCTTTTCTGACATGAGAGATCACCATGCCAATTTGTCCTTCCTCTATTTTTGTGTGCTGCTCCTTCCCCTCTGTGTCAATCTAGCAGGCCACCAGCTGGGTGGTGGTCCTAGTAGCTGGAGCTGCTTGATCTTTATTTGGTTTTTCTTGTACACTTAGCCTCTATATTTATTTGCTTGAATACTAATGAGTTTAGGAAGAAATTTGGCCATTCATCCACCCTACAGAAAGGCACTTCTCCCACCATTGGTGTCCAACTTTTCGGAAAGATAGTCCTCTTGCCTATCACTGACTTCCAACCCCCGTGTGTGTGTGTGTGTGTGTATTTATGTGCTGTGGTCTTTTGGATGACCACAAAACACTGTAATATCTGAGAATGTTTTTACAATCTCCACCCCCTACTGCCTGCTGAAAAACAATTTTCATCTGTTGGAGGGTGTTATTGCTCCCATTGAGAATGCATGTTCTGAGTAAAGTGGTGGGTGAATTACTGGGGAGTTTGGACAGAGGAATGATATACTCTCACTTCTATTTTTATTTTTTTATATTTATGATCTCACATTTAAAAGTATCATTCTGGCTATTCTGTTGAGAAAAGACAATACAGAGGCAAGTGTGGATTTAAGGAGAGGAATTAGACTGGTGGCAGCTGGATACAGTGGTGGACCCCTGTATGGAAGTGACTAAGGAGGCTGAGGGGTTGCAAGTTTGAGGCTAGTCTGGCAACTTAGTGAGACAGTGTCTCAAAATACAAATAAAAAGAGCTGGGAATGTAGCTCAGGGGTGAAGTGCCCCAGGGTCTATATCAGGAGAGAGAGAGAGAGAGAGATTGTGGTGATTGTGACTATGGGAGAAACAGTGGAGGTACTGAAAAGGAATCAGTGAGAATATTTTGCAAGTAAAACCAACAGAATTTCTTTTTTTTAATTTGTTCAAGATAGTCTTACATTTAGGAGGGATTCATTGCCATACAATCATGAACAAATGCACAATGACAGAGCAAGCCAAGGCTGATGCCATTCCATGGTCTCCTCCCTTTTGGTTCCCCCACAATCCCATGTTTCCCCCTACTTTACCCCATGTTAGTTGGGCTTCTCATGGAAGTCTAAGGTTCCCCACTGGGTTGATACCCCCATACTCCCTCCATCCAGCTGCCTTGATATCCCTCCTCTTCCTACCCCCTCCCTGCTCCCTCCCTTCATCCTCCAGCATCATAGGCAACAACAGAATTTCTTGATGTAGGGTTGAAAGTAAGTTGTGAGAATAAACAGAGAGACAAGAATGATTTTACAGGAAGAACTGAAACTGTAGTACTCCTAGAAGAAAACAGGGGGAAATTTCCACAACACTGGTCTTGACAATGAATTTTTGGGTAAGCCACCAAAAGCAAAAGCAAGAAAGCAACAATAAACAAAGTGGATTATATCAAATGAGAAAAGTTATGCACAGCAAAGGAGACAACAAACAAAATGAAAGGGCAATATATAGAACTGCAGAAGATATTTGGAAACCATATTTCAGCTAAAGGCTTAATGCACCAAATATATAAGGCACTCATACAACTCAATATCTCACCAAACCCAAGTAATCCAATTAATAAATGGGCAAAAGACCTGAAAAGATTTTTTTTGCCCCAAAGTGAAAATACAGATGGTCAACAGGAACATGAAAAGGTACTAAATATCACTAATCATCAAGAAAATGGATATTAGATCAGGTGTAGTGGCACATACCTGCAATCCCAGTGATGGAGGCTGAGGCAGGAGAATCACAAGTTCAAAGCCAGCCTCAGCAACTTAGTGAGGTCTTATGAAACATAGCAGGACCTTGTCTTAAAATAAAATGTAAAAAAGTGCTGGGGATGTGGCTCAGTAGTAAAAATCCCCTGGATTCAATCCCCAGTATAGGAAAAAAAAAGAAAGAAAAAATGCATATCAAAGCCACAACATGGGCTGAGGAGGTGGCTTAGCCATAGAGCACTTGCTTGGCATGTGTAAGTACCTGGGTTTGATCCTCAGCATCCCATACCCAACTATGTGGAGGAAAACAGTAACCAGATGAAAAAATAAAATTAATTCTCTCTTTCTTTCTCTCTTTCTCCCTTAGAATAAAAGCAATATCTTAAAAAAGAGAAATAGAAACCACTATTTGATCCAGCAATCCCACTAGTGGGTATATAAGAGAAAGAAAGAAGATCAATATATTGAGACAATATCTACCTTGCCATGTTCATGGCAATATTACTCACAATTGACAAGATATAGAATCAACATAAATATCCATTGTCAGATGAACAGACAAAAAGACATTACATATACCATGGGTTATTATTTGGTCTTGATAAAGAAGCTCATTTGCCACATTGTGAATGAAACTGGAGGATGTTATGCTAAGTTAAATGAGCCAGATGCAGAATGTAAAATATTGTATGATCTCATTTATATGTACTCTAAACAATAAAAGTCAAATACACAGAGATAGAGAATAAAATAGTGTGTACCAGGGGTGGGTAAAGGGAAGAAAATGGGAAGTTGTAGGTCAGAGGATTCAAAGTAGCCTATATGTAGGATGAGCAAGTGGAGAGATAGATCCCATGTTGGATATGAGAGCTGCAGCTAGGGACTTTAATTTAGGGCCCCTATTCCGATTTTATCAATTTAACCTACAACATATTCCAGAGAAATTTTTCATACTACATAATCTAATACAAAACTTAGTCCACATATTGCGTATAGTTGAAGCCACTTCTCTCAGCTTGGTATGGTGAGTTCCTGTGGGCACTGATGTCCTCTCTCTTCTTTCACGTTCCCCCCAACCCCCGGATTACTGGCCCTCTTCACTCTTAGACATCACAGATATGGTGCAGCATTTTCTGGAGTTTACCAAGCAGCAGGGAAGGAGATGATACCATTTGAAGCCCTGATCTTGACCACTGGACAGAGCTTCTGTGTGGTGGTTGTCTCCTTTTACAGGTTTTAGCTACTCCATTATATATCCTTATGCTGTGATGTTCAACCAAAATTTTCTAGCATTCTCAGAGAATGTATGATGAGGTGTAGTGATTTTTATTTCTTCAAGTGTTAGCGACTTGAATGAACAAGAATGTGAAAAACATCTCAACCTCTCTTCGATTTGAAGCTTCAGCAATTGAAGATCTTTTGAGTCTCATTATTCTTAAGTAGAACAAAACAAGTTTCTTGGCCTTCTTTACCTAAGTAAGGGTTGGCCTCCCTTAAAATGGAACATCCCATACCATATTCGGTGACAAAATGCATATTTCATGAATATTACATATTTAAGAGAAACTGGGAAATAACAGTTTATTTTTCATGAGCACAGCTTGCTGCTCTAGAATCTCAGCAGATTAAGATTAAACTGATTAAAATTTTGCAAACTCTTCTTTTATTATATTTTGGTGATAGTCAAGTCAATTAGGTTTTGGTTGAGTTTAGATAAAATTTGGTAAAATATAACAGGAAAAAAAATCAAAGTATAACTCTTACAGTGGCTTTGGTTCCACAGTTGACATAGATTAACTAGTGAGCATATGACATCTTGTGTCTAACTATCTTGACATCTGATTATGTAATATATTTTAAGAGATGTGAGGGTTTTTTTTTGTGTTTCACTTTGCGTTTTAGATTTAATTAAAATAAGCTAGCTAATCTGGACTTTTTTTAAAAGCAGAGTAGGCAGATTTTATTTAAGAAAATAATAGAAAAGAGCATAGGGAGCAGAGCAGACTTCCCCGGAATGGAGTAGGGACCTCTGCTTTTTTTTTTTTTTTTTAAG
>PVKS010044425.1:0-14332 GCA_004027875.1 Aplodontia rufa
TTAAATGGTATGAGATTGTTAATTTTTAAACTTTGGATGTTAAGTTTTAAACTTTGGATGTTAACAATAATACCTGCAGCCAAACACCAATGACATGGACCCAACCCGGTCTTAATCTGGGGTCGAGGTAGTATTTATGTTTTTCCACAGAAAAATAATGGTCCCCAAAAGATTCCAAAATGACTTATGCATCAGCTTTCTGCTTCTGATGGGACATCAAAATGACATGAAATTCTACTGAGCTTTGTTCCTGCTAAAAGGGATTTCCTGACTCCTCCCTCCTCCGGTTCCCACAACAATTCCTATTCCAGTGAAAGTAAAGGTGACTGCTCAAAACATTCAACTCTATCAAACCTAAAGGGACTTTGGATTTACAGCGGCTATTGTGACAGCCATTGTGGCTGCAACTGCAGCTGCCGCCGCCGAGGGACTGGCTATGCACCATTCAATGGCCATAGGGACAATGGTAAATAAATTGGCTGAACAAACTACTACTGCTCTAAGTACTCAACAACAAATTAATGTACAGTTACAAAAGGACATAATGCTGTTAAATTAACTTGATGAAAAACTTGTCTCATAACATTTGTTTTATTATTGCTTATATGGATATATCCTCTGTTTCTATGATTACTGGTGGTAAGATTTCCAATTTGTTGTTGCTTGGGAAGGAAATTGGTTTGGCTTCCTGGTTTTTGATGGTTCCCTGTGTCTCATATCTGGTATTGGTATGTGGTGGATGTGCAAGCTACAAGGTGACCAGCGTAAACAGACAACAATTCTACACCAAGCTTTGCTAGCAATCGATGCTGGTCACTCCCCTAAAGTATGGCTAAACATGCTAGACCGGTAGTCAAAGATGGGTCAGACCAGGAAGAGCACATATCAACCTAAGACAGGGGTTGAAGACGTTGTACTTCAACACCCAATGACGGGTAAGATGTAGCTCTATCCTGGCAACCTAAGGCAGGCACGGTCTCAACTAAAACAAAAAGGGGGATATGTCAGGGGAGGCACCCAGGGCCCATGCCTCCAGGCAGCTTTAAGATGGCGGCTGGCAGCTGGCCCAACCAAGTCAGCTGACCTCTTGTTGTTTCTGGTTCTTGTGCTTGCAACATCTGACCACCTAGGGACAACCAATGAGAGCCAGCAGCAGAGTTTTCTTCCTCATAGCAACAACCTATGGATTGGTTCACTTTTACTATATGAGCAGTGTAACTTCCTGAATAAAAAAGAAGATATCTCCACAAGCAACAATTGTGTACACGTCGTTATTGCCGCCTCGCTGGTCGAGGGGACAACGACATGAGTTTACCTTCTTCTCAGTTGCATATATATCCTTCTACAAAGTGGATCATATCTTAGTCCACAAAGGTAATCTTACCAAATACAAAAAAGTTGATGTAATCCCACGTATCCTGTCAGATGACAATGGTATGATCCTAGCAATTAACACCAAGAAAAATAACAGAAAATACAAAAATGCATGTAGATTGAAAAGTACCCTCTTAAATGAAGAATGGACCATAAGGGAAATGAGATCCAAAATCAAGAAATTCTTGGAAATGAATGAGAATAAAGAGACAACATATCATAACCTCTGTGACAGTATGAAACCATTCTTACAAGGTAAATTTATAGCACTGAATATCTTTACCAAAAATCAGGAGAAAGCCCAAATAAAATTATGCTCCAACTCAAATCCCTACAAAAAGTGGAATAATTCAATCCCAAATCCAATAGAAGAGAGGAAATAACCAAGATCAGAGCCAAAATCAATGAAATTGAAAAAAATTACAAAGAATCAACAAAACAGAGTTGTTTTATCAAAAAATAAATAAAATTGACAGATCACTAGCCAAGCTCACCAAAATGAAGAATGAAATGAAGAAAATCACCAAAATCAGAAATAAATAGAGACATTACCACTAACTCATCTGAAATCTAAAGATTTATCAGAAACTACTCTTAAAAACTAAATTACTCAAAGCTGGAGAATTTGGAGGACATGGACAAATACTTCCTACATATGACACTCGCAAACTGACACAGGAGGATATTGAACAGCTCAACAGACCAATATCAGGTAGCAAAACTGAAACAGCAATCAAAGTCCTTCCAAAAAAGAAAAGCTCAGGACCTGATAGATTTTCAACAAGGTTCTACCAGACCTTTACAGAAGATTTAATGTCCCTCTTTATTAAGCTATTCCATGAAATTTAAAGGGATGGAAGCCTCCCACATTTTATGAGGCAACCATAACCCTGATACCAAAATCCAACAAAGACATGTCAAGAAAACTATAGACCAATATCCCTGATGAATATAGACACAAAAATCTTTAACAAAATCCTAGCAAACCACATCCAAAAACACATCAATAAGATAATACATCATTTGTGATTCATTCCAGGAATGCAAGTCTGGTTCAACATATGCAAATCAATAAATGCAATACATCACTAAAATAGAATTAAAGACAACAGCCATATGATCATCTCAATTAATGCAGAAAAGATCTTTGACAAAATACAAACCCATTTATGCTCAAAACTCTGGAGAATATAGGCATCAAAGGATCTTAAACCTTAATTTTGTCAAGACAATTTATGACAAACCCACAGCCAACATTATACTTAATAGAGAAAAACTGAAAGCATTCCCATTAACTCAGGAACAAGACAAGTCTATCCACTCTCATCACTCTTATGCAATGTAGTTCCTGAAACCCTAGCCAGAACTTTCAGACAAGAGAAGGAAATCAAAGGAATTTGAATAGGAAAAGAGGATGTCAAGCTATCTCTATTTCCCAATGACATGATCCTATACCTAAAAGACCCAAAAAGCTCTATCAGAAGACTTCTAGAACTTATAAATGAATTTAGTAAAGTGGCTAATTACAAGATCAACACTTAAAAATCAATAGTTTACCTATATTCCATCAGCAATTCCACTGAAGAAGAAATCAGGAAATCTGTCTCATTAACAATAACCTTAAAAAGAATAAAATACTTGGGCATTAATCTAGCAAAGGATATAATGTATCTCTTAACTGAAAACTATCAAAAATTTAAAAAAAGAAATTGAAGAAGGCCTGAGAAGATGGAAAGAAATCCCACGTTCTTGGTTAAGCAAAATCAATATAGTTCAAAATAGCCCTTCTGCCGAAAGCACTGTGCAGATTCAATGCAATCCCCATCAAGATACCAATGCCATTCTTCACAGATGTAGAAAATTATTAAAATCACTTGGAACAATAATAAATCCAGTATAACCAAAGCATTACAAATAAAAAAATGAGATTGCAGGGATCACAATACCTGATGTGAAATTATACTATAGAGTTTTAGTAACAACAACAGCAGGATATTGTCACCATAATAGGCAAGAAAACCAATGGAATAGAATAGAAGACACTGAGACTAACCTACAAGTCTATATCCATCTGCTACTGGACAAAGGGGGCAAAACTGTAGCTAGAAGGAAGCACAGCTTGTTAAACAATTGGTGTGGACAAACTGGACAGCCAAATGCAGACACTTGAAATTAGATCCTTATCTCTCACCCTGGACAAAAAAATCAAGTTGAAATGGATCAAGGAGCTAAGAATTAAACCAATAACTGTACAATTATTAGAAGAAAAATTAGGATCAACATTCCATCATGTTGGTGTAGGCACCTTCCTTAACATGACTCCCATAGCATAAGAACTAAAACTAAGAATCAATGAGTGGGATGCCATTAAACTATAAAGATTCTGCACAGCTAAACAATTAGACAAGAGTGTCAGAAGAAAACTTACAGAATGTGAGAAAATCATGGCCTGCTACCTTTCCATCAGGGGGATAATATCCAGAACATACAAAAACTAAAAAAAATTTAACTCCAAAACTACAATTACTCCCATCAATAAATAGGCTACTGAACTAAACAGAAACTTCTCAATAGGGTAAGTTCAAAAAGCCAAAAGATATATGAAAAAGTGTTCTACATTACTAGTAATCAGAGAAACGCAAATCAAAACTACACAAAGATTCCACCTTACCCAGTTAAAATGGTAAAAATGATGAACGTGTACAGTAACAGATGCTGGAGGGGTTGTGGGAAGAAAGGAACACTAATACACTGTTGGTGGGATTGTAAAGTGGTACAACCACTCTGGAAAGCAGTGTGGAGATGCTTCAAACAATTATGGATCCAACCACCATATGATCCAGATCCCACTCCTGGGTATTTTCCCAGAATAGCTAGAATCAGTTTATTACAGAAATACAGCTACATCAATGTTTATAGCAGCTCAATTTATAATAGTGAGATCATGGAAACAACCTAGATGCCTGTCACTAGATGAATGGTCAAAAAACTGGCATATATATAATGGATTTCTATTCTGCTATTAGAAAGAATGATATCATGGCTTTTTCAGATAAATGGATGGAAATGGGAAAAATCATGCTGAGTGAAACAAACCAACCCAAAGACTTAAGGGTTGAATATTTTCTGTCATAGGTGGAAGCTAGAGCAAAACCTAAGATAGAATGAAATTTAGTCAAGTTTACTTAATAGACCTACCAATTCTGAAGTAACACATTAGCTATGGGGACTATAGCTATGAAAGGGGGATGGGAGAGAAAGGTAGGGAGCAAAAGGAGGTAAAACAGGGATGCTCAAAACTGTAGAGTACATTTGACTCCTACAAGAACCCCAAATATATCCAGATAGACATATAAAACCAGTAATTTCAATGTATAAATTACATGTATATGGTCACTAATTTCTGTAAATTGATGAACTACAGAAGAGCCATGACATTGGGGATTTGGGGGTAGATCCTGGACAAGGATCAGGTTAAAGCAACTCTGCCATAGGTGTGCATGTATGAAGGTGAACCAACGAATCCCTTCATTACATAAGTCAATGCTGAAACAATTAAAAATAAATAATAAAAAAGAGAGAACATTAGAATGGCTTCCAATTTGGGAGCTCATGAATAAAGTTTCACTAAATTTTCATGGAAAAAAACCCATGATGTCCCCTAGTTCAATCCATTTTGCTGTCAGTGACTATATTTCATATTTCTTTATGCCTGAATAATACTCCATTGTGTTTACATACTAAATTTTCTCTTTCTACTCATCTGTAGATAAGCACCTAGGTTGATTCCATATCTTAACTATTGTGAAAGTGCTGCAATAACCATCAGCCTGCATGCAATCTCTTTTGTATGCTGACTTAATTTCCTTTAAGTACATATGTAGGAGTGGTATAGCTGGATCGTAGATCTATTTTTTTCAAAAACTTATACCGTGTTCTCCATAATGGCTTTGCTAATTTGAATTTTCACCAAGAATTTATAATAGTTTTTTCTACCTCTCCTTGACAGCATTTTTCTTTTCATAAAATCTATCCTAACTGGGTTGCCATGATATCGTATTATAGTTTTGATTTGCATTTCCCTGATGACTAATGATACTGACTATTTTTTCATATATTTACTGGCCAGTTATATTATTTTGAGAAGTGTCTTTTCAGATCATTTGATCATTCTTAATGGTTAAATTGTATGTGGTTTTTTTATTAGTTGAATATGGAGTTACAATTGAGGGGGAATCATTAACAAACAATCAAGAACAAATGTATATTTACACAGTTAGCCAAGGCTGATGCCATGTCATGAATGTCCCCTTGGGTTCTCATGATTCTATGTTTCCCACAAAGAATCCCTGTGTTAAATGGACTTCTTGTGGAGGTCAGAGATCTCCTTCTTAGATGATTCCCCCATACTCCCTCCTTCCAGTCTCCTAGATATCCCTCCTAAACCCTCCTCCCTCCCTGCTCCCCTTCCTACATCTCCAGGTATCCTAGACAAGGTTCCCCTGTTTGTGTAAAAATTCACACATGTTGAGGTTATTATTAGCTTAGCCAAATAACATACTGTTTCCAGTTGTATTCTAGCTTCCACAAATGACAGAAAACATTTGGCCCTTGAGTCTCTGAGATTGGGATACTTCACTTAGCATAATTTTTTCCATCTCCATCCATTTGGCTGCAAAAGCATTAATATCATTTTCTCTAATGGTAGTGGTCGAGTAGCATTCCACTGTATCTATATACCAAAGTTTATGAATCCACTCGTCCAGTGAGGGGCATCTGGGTTGGTTCTATAGTCTAGCTCTAGTAAATTGAGCTGCTATAACCATTGATGAAGCCGTAAGGTGATTCCAGCCCTAATTTTTTGAGGAGTCTCTACACTGCTTTCCAGAGTGGCTGAACCAATTTGCAGTCCCACAAACAATGTGACAGTGTTCCTCTTTTCCCACAGCCCCGCCAGCATCCGTCATTGTCCGTATTCTTCATTTTTTCCATCTGACAGAAGTGAGGCAGAATCTCACTGAAGTTTTGATTTGCATTTTTCTTATTGGTAATGAGGTAGAGCATTTTTCTCATATATTTATGGGCTTTCTGGACTTCCTCTGGTGAGAAGTTTCTTATTAGATCTGTAGCCCATTTATTGATTGGATTATTTGTGATTTTGTTGTTCACTTGTGTGTTTTTGAGTTCTTTATATATTCTGGATAATAATGCTTTGTTGGAGGTATAGTTATCATATATTTTCTCCCATTCTATAGATTAACTCTGTTAATTGTTTCCTTTGCTGTTCAGAAGCTTTTTAATTTGATGCTGTCCCATTTGTTAATTTTTGCCTTTCCCCCCTGTGCTTTTGGAGTCCAACCCAGAAAAGCATTGCTTGTACCAATATCTTCAATTGTTTCCCCTGTGTTTTCTCCTAGTGTTTCCAGAGTTTTTTGTCATACATTAAGATATCTGATCTATTTTGAATAGAATTTTATACAAGGTGAGAGGTCAGAACCTAGTTTCTATCTTCTGCTAGTGGATGTCCAGTTTTCCTGGCATGGTGCAGGGATTTCTTTACCAAAGATTACTTAGGTTCAAATTTCAGTTTAGCCATTTACTATGTTGAGTGAACTTGGTCAAGCTCTTTAACCTCCCAAGGTCTCATTTCTTCATACGTGAAAGAGCAATAATAAAATCATCAATCTCACTGAGATGTTGGGATTGAGTGAATAAATATATGCAAATCACTCAGAACAATGACTGGCACAGTATAAGTAATTTGTGTGTTAACCATCCTTTGTCATCAGTGTCACTACCATCATCTTATATTCCTTACTTTTAGGTTCCTGGATGAAGACTACACTTTGGTGGAAAAATTCACATCTATGCTTTGCCACTGGGGGTCTCTCTTGCATTTTTATGAGTCATATCACCTTGCCTACTGATGGATATGGAAAAATACCAGAAATCACTCTTATGAGCCAGACAGCAAACCCCCTATTCACTGTTTCAAAATCTACTGTCTTGGCCCCTTACAGGAATCTGTTAACTTGGACTCTTATCAGAAAAATCACACTCTACTGAAGCTTCTGATTTAACCAGAAAAATTAAACCTTTGCTTCCTGCCCACTCATTCCTTCTATATTCTACCTTAGTCTGTAAGTGGTAGGGGGGCACCAGACTCCACTACCCTACCCCAAGCAGGGTTCTCCCGAATAAACCTGTATTGCTCTTGAGTCACCACTCCTCTCTCTTTCCTTTGTTAATTCCCCTCTTTCCTTTCATAACCATGCCAAAACTCAGGGCTGGAAGATGGAACTCTTACACTCCCTCCTGTATTCCTCCTTGCAATTCTGCCTTACTCTTCATGTATCCCTCTTTACTTCCCTTTCATACAAGATTTGGGATTCAGAGAGCCCTCCGAGTTTGCTACAGGTAAACGCCAGCCAGTTTGTTACCCAGGAAGAGATGTTTGCAGCAAGAGTTTTTCTGAACTCTTTATTGGTGTCCTCTAGAAAGCTCATTCTTGTCTCTCCACTCTTTCTGTCTGACCAGACTTCCAGATCACAGACTTATTCTCCATTTTGTTCCCACATGTAGCACCAGTCATAATGATCATCTCATTGGAGAGATAAGATTCCCGGTCTCTTGCAGAGGCACCTTGCTAGAAACTCCCATATTTTTGGATCCTGGGGGTCCTCACCTTGGGATCAGAGTTAGGGATGCCCACTCACTCCTGGGTGATCTGGCTCTGCCACAGGGTGGCAAGGAGTAAACAGAGGATACTTTGTTTTCCCCTGTCACCTCCATCACACCTTTCCATTACTCAATGTCTCAAATTCAGAATTTGGAACTTTAATCCAAAAATACAAACAGATCTTGATAACTTCCTACAACAATAAGGCAAATGGTCTGAACTGGGACCAATATTTCAAGGTTCCCACAAAGTGTAGTTCCTCTGGGCCTTCCCTTGATCTCAACCTGGTCTGTCTGTCTGTCTGTCTCGCTCTCTCTCCCTCTGTTTCTCTCTCTTTTGGTCTCTCTATTTCCACCACCTCTCCCTCTGGTGGATCCAGTAAAGACCATTCACATTCCTGGACATCACATGCACCACCATCCATAACCCACTAGCTGAGTGACACCCTCTGACCTTCTGGATTTCTGGCTTTTTCCCCAGTGGAGTTCTTGGGGTCCTCCTCAATCCATCTTGTCCAACATGGGCCAAATCCCAACAAAGCATCCATGATACACATCCTTAGAGTCCCTTCCCAAACATACCCAGACCCTGGGTCTCCAAGACACAGTCAAACCTGAAAGACTGGTGTTCTTCTGTAATATTGCTTGGCCCAATACAAGAGGGATAAAAATAATCACTGGCCTAAAAATGGCCCATTTGATTTACAAATTCTCTCTCCAATGCAATGGCAAATGGTCCAAGGTTCCCTATGTCCAGGTCTCCACTCCAGGCCTGGTACCTCTACTCCAGACCTGGTACCTCTACTCCAGACCTTCTCTCTACCCAAACTGCTCAACTTTTCACATTCTTCTCTTCAATGAAAACAACCTCCCTCTTTGAGAATTCCACTTCCTTTCTATTATTCTAAATCCTGTTATTTTGCTCTGTCTGACCCTGTATCCATAGATTTCACTCCTTGAATTTACAGAACAGAACCCACCCAGTCACACGCTGTGTTACATTTATAGGGATTCCCCTGAGATATTGAGAAGAGTGAGTGAAATGGAAAATTGCTTTACCACTTTTCTTCCATGAGTTTTCTACTCTATTTCTTACACTCTCTCTCTTTCAAAAATACCAGGACCCTGTCAGCCATGTGGCTGCCAGTCTCAAGACTCAGAGGAAAGGCTTTGCTTGATAGATACGTATGAATTGCTTTCTACCTTAGTTTAGAGAATGTTAATCTGATCTTGCTTCAGTTTCCTTTCATGGCAATCCATTCAACCAAGAAACTGAGGTCTCTCTTAGAAACATCCTAATTCTCTGGCCAGGTCTAGTCCCTGCTGTGAATGAAGGGTCTCAAGAGATGGCTGAAAACCAATCAATTGCACATGGAAGTTCCATAGCCACTTTAATCTCCTTTCATGGCTTCTCACCTGAAGGTAGAGGGAGTGGAGCGCCTCAATGGATCCTTGGATTACAGGCTGAGAATTCTTAGCATGATCTGAGGACTCCTAAGACAGAGTCCTACCCTTCAATCTAGCAGTGAGTAATTCACCCCTTTCTCTCTTTTGGTAACTTCCCCCAATGTTAGGGAGCAGACAGATATGAATGGTGGGAACACTAGGATTAGAGAATAATTCTATCAAATAGGCCTACTGCTCTAACCCCACAAGCTTTCTTTTCCAAAAGGAAATTTACCTGCAGGGGAGCCAGCCTGATCTAAGTGAACAGGCTATGTGACATTCCTCAGCAAACTACCTGTTATCTGCAGAGGAAATGCAGGCCCAAAACAATGATAATAGGAGGAACCCAAGATACCCTGAAGGAGAAGATTTTTGAGACCATGTCCTAAAACTCAGGGAGATAAGGATAATCCCTCCTAACCAAACAATCTGTAAGAATGCACAGTTAGCAATTAGAAATGTACAGAACTAATTATCATGGGCCAAAGCAATATAGAGTTGCCAGGGCAGTAAGGACTTAAAAGTCTGATGTCATCTTGCTGACAGTCAAAAGTTGAAGTGGACCTGGGCAGGACTCTGTAAAATAAACAGGGTATATAAAAATTACATTTCTTGATTATGTTTCCACTCTTATTAATTCCATTTTGTATTTTCCTTGTAAAACTTTAAAATTGATGCATTAGTGTTTTTCAGAAGTACTACTTCTAACAGAAATTGGGACACGCATCACCTACAGGACAGATAAGATATAATACTTACTTCAAGTACTATTACTAACCAAAATTAAACAAAAGGGGTAACTATAAAACTGTACACATTGAAATTACTTTAAGACTGGTAAAACTGGTCTGCTGGATGTTTAATACCAAAACTAGGATACCAAAGTTAAGGAAGTTAAAGAGTCAAGGAAAAAGTCAATATTTTGGCCCTTGTCCTGTTTGGTCAGTCATCTCAGGTGACCTAAAAAAAGATAGGCAAAAAGTCAATTTTGACCAACTTGGTCTTAAACAAATGGCAGGAGAGTTATAACCAAAGCACAGTCACACATGGGCATTTAAACAGAAAGTCACTGATTATTTGAATGTAACTCAAAATGTATGCTTGTGTCATTCTTCCCAACAGTAAATAAAACTGGGAGATTATAAAGTGTTTCAGATGTCAATATTGGAGTCTCAAGTTTGTTTTAAGTCAACTTGAGACCCATAAATTTCCCTTACCTCTTATATGGGTAAACTCAATCTGTTCTTCACTGGTATGATTATTTAGTTCTAAAATTTAAAAAGCTACCTTATAGAAACCAGATGTAATTCACCAACTCAAGGGAACACTTGTGCCATTGTAAAAATTAAATGCATTCCTAGCAAACCTACTAAGGTTTTTAAAGCCATAAATGGCCTCCACTCAAGTAAATGGCATGTCAGACCATACCCTAAGCTCCAATAAGTTACTACCATCATGGTCTTCAAAGGCCGGTTGATAACACTATTTGTTTTGTACTAATTGCTTGCAGAAAATAATGTTTTGTTGCATTGTTTATTGTTGTAGCATGACCCCTCCCTCACGTACACCATGTCTGGTCACCTGCCAACCAACACAGTCATGGACCTCTGGACTGCCCTAATGCACAAAATGCCTAGCGTCCATTAAGCTCCAGGCAGTCATGAAAATATGACTGTCCATGCAGTTGCCTCCCAACTTCTACCAAGGCCTCCCAGATAGACCCTTTGGAGAGTTTCCCTGACTGCCACAGCCAACACCCCACATCCAGCATGAAGAAGCCAGATCAATCATTGCCCTGTATGCCCAAAGGCAGACAAGGACCTCTTCAGAAGGAAATTGAGGTAAGAGATAGATCATAGGCAGATAGAAAAATAATGACCTCAGAGAATGGGATCCCATCATCCTAGATTAAAACCTTAGGATAAAGCATTTTTATTTTTGGCTTCCTGAATGGAAGACCTCACTCATGCATAGATGATGAACTTCTATTTTTGACAGGAACACCCTGACCAAATTCAATGTCTCCATTTATTTTAACACCCACCTTATGCCCCACGCACCCCTTCATCCTCTCATACCATTTCCTTCTCCTCTAACATCAACTCTGTCAGCTCTCCTCCCTGAGGTGTCACCCACAATGTGGGATATCTCCAAGCCCACTGTGACCACCCACCACAGTCCCATTAAATTTTCCTACAAGACCGTGCCTCCAGGTAAAGCAAGTTATCTCTTATCACCTCTCTGGCTCCTTCAATTATAACTGGGGAATCTTCTTCCTAGGCAGAATTAGTACTTATGTCTGTTTACCCACTAACAAGATAAAAGATTGATATTATTTCAACCTAACTCAATATATCCTGTTAGAGTCTGGAATGATGGATGTGGAAAATTACCAGAAATCACTCATGTGACAGCATACCCCCTACTCACTGTTTTGAAATCTACTTACTTAGGTCCTTAACGGAATCTATTAACTTAGGCCCTTATAAGAAAAATCACACTCTACTGAAACTCCTGTTTGAACAGAAAACTTGAACCTTGGTTCCCTTCCCCCTCATTCCCTTCATGTCTACCTCAGTCTGTAAGTGGCAAGTGGGTCCCAGAATCCACTGAACCCCTCTCTGCAGGTTTCTCCCAAAGAAACCTATTTTACTGTTGAGCTGTCACTCTCCTCTTTCTTTCCTTCATTCACATCATTCCTTACACCTACTCAGAAGGGAAACACTTATCAACTGCTTTGTTTGTCAGATGCCAGGAGTCATGAGGGTGAATTGCTCTTTTCCCTGCCCCAAACCCAGGTCCAAGACTATAGGTGAGTTTTCCTGTGGCAGCTTTCAATGATATCACCCCTGTTCTGCTTTCACCTGCTCTTCTTTGAAATCACCCGTAGAACCCTTTGTGCTTCTCCTCCAGAAAGTCTGGTGCCCGTGACAACTGCTTCCATCCCAAATTTCCTTCCCACTCATTAGAGATGGACAAGAGCAGAATGATAAAATGCTAACCCTCCTTCCCTCCTTGTTCAAATGTTTAGATGTGAAAAGGAAAGGAATGGATGGTCAGAGATGGGAGTAAAATGAGCAAAAGGGGCCAAATTGGGGATACTGTTAAAAAAATAATTACAATTGATAAATCATCATGAGGTTCTCAAGTTCTGATTTGCATTACAGTTATCTGCAGAGCTTTTGAAACTCTTGGTGCCTGGACCCATCCAAATAGGCCAAATGCTTCCCTCTGGGGCAAACCTAGGCATCTTGCACATTGAAAACCAGTGCTTGTAACATGTGCCTCAAAGAGAGATCTGTGGAGGAACAGCCAGAACCTCACAGGAGATATTAGGGAGATCTTGTTAGTAATGCAAAAATTTCAAGTCCCACCCCAGACATACTGAATCAGAATCTTTTTTTTTTTTTATGAAGACTCTAGGTGGTCAATTTGCACACTGCAGTTGTCAAGCAATGCTACACCTTGAAATCACCTGGAGAGTGCACTATGGTGCAATCCTATAAACCAGCAACTGAGAAGGCTGCGGCAGGAGGATGACAAGTTTAATGCCAGTCTCAGCAACTTAGCAAGACCCTGTCTCAAAAGAAAAAGAAAAGAAAAGAAAGAAAGAAAAAGAAATAAAATCATCTAGAAAGCCGTAAAATAATACTAATGCCTGGATTTACACAACTTTCTCAGCTATATTCTCATGTAAGTAGAAGAAAAAATACAATAAAAACTTACTGTACCTCCAACAATTATTATTGAATCAATAGTTATTGATCACACACAAATGTGTACACACGAGATTTTATCCATTCTGTTGTTCATGACATAATTTCTTTATAGAAGAGGTTGGTAAACAACAGCCTACTATCACAATCAAAACTGCCTCCATTCTTCTTTGAAAGGAAAGTATTAGAATACAATCACCCCCTTCACTTACCCATTACTCTGACTGCTTTTACACAACAGATGAGTTCATTTTTTTTTAATTTTTATTCGATAAACATGGTATTACAACTAGGAGGGGTTCATCATCAAACAATCAAGAACAAAAGTGTAATGACAGAACAAGCCAAAACTGGTGCCAGACCATGGTTTCCCCGCTTTGGGTTCCCCATGGTTCCACATTTCTCTTCACTTAAGCCCCCGGTTAATTGGACTTCTCCTGGACAAATGCTTAGATGTTTACCATTTATTTCTTTACAGAAAATCTTTGCCAATCTATATTGTATAGTAATGTGCCATGTCCCTTAGTTCGCCTACAGCCACCAAATATTTCAAGCTTTTTTCAACTTCATTTACTCATCTATTTACCCTCCCTATTTTCTTGTTTTGATTACTATTGATAAATGTAATAGAATAACTCAGATATATGTAATATTTTATGCATATCCCTAACAGTCATACTTACTAGACTTGCCATTGTCAGTCACCAGACTAACATCTTTGTGTGTATTTCAGCAAGTCAACCTTGGACTTTGTGTCTTCCACATAGCCGTCTCTCATTATGCCTTTCTTAATTGAAGGCCATCAGTCTCTCTGCTTCTGGGAGCATCAGAATGGAACAATGTCTGACTAACCTTTTTTGCCTGATTCTCCATAATTACATATTCATCCCAGAGACAGTCTAAAGTGTACTCATTTTAAGTCATTGCAATCTATTCCAATCATTTATCTTTCTGTGAGGCATTTAAATTTTATTAATATGCACAGCTACTGCCTTATGTGATGAGGAATAAACTTCCTCCATTTTATCTGTATTTCAACATTGATACTTTATAATGTTGACTTTGGTTTATATTTTATTATATATGATCTTGCCACATGGACCAAGGAGGTTTATTCT
>PVKS010044426.1:0-14341 GCA_004027875.1 Aplodontia rufa
TATGTGCACACTACAAATATTTCTGTGTGCAACTGTCTGTACCTATATTAAGCTAAACATGAGTTCCTATTGGTGTATCCAACTCTGATTCACTTGATAATGGATTATAGCTTCCTCCCCTTGCTTATCTGTAAATTCTAGAAACTTGACTCCTACCATCCACAATCCATTTACTTGTTAGTTTAATTATATCCTACATGTGTAGCAGCATCACAAACATGTTAGTGCTATGCATAAGCAACAACGTTATCAGGTAAAGCATAGTGCTCATTTTTAGTTTCTTTTTTTTAGTCTTACAAACTGCATCTGTTTCCAAAGTTACTTGAGTAAGCACCTGTCTTCCTTTCCCTTCAGTGAGTTTGCTTCAAACATTTGTAATACAGCTAGATTTTCATACTGCATTATGCATTGTTTTCCTAGGATCCTCCAGCTTCCTAAATGTGTTGTTTAAAATGTGCATTCATTAAGATGCCCTAGTTTTGTGGTGTTCTATGGGTTTGAAAAAACACATAGTGTCATGTATCCACCATTCTACATTCATTATCACACAGAATGGTTTCAATCACTCTAAAGGTCCTCTGTGATCCACTTATCCCTTCACACTCTTATACACTGATCCTTTTACTGTTTTTAGTGTGTTACCTTTTCCAGAAAGTCTTGGAATTAAAATCCTAGGGTTACCTTTTCAAACTGGCTTCTTTCTTTTAGCAATATGCATTTAAAATTACTCCATGTGTTTTCATAGTTACTTAGCTCATTTCGTTTTTTTTTTAAAGAGAGAAGGAGAGAGAATGAGAGAGAGAGAGAGAGAGAGAGAATCAATTTTATTTATTCACCTGGTTTTTGTTTCTCTGACACTTAATTGTGTATGTGGTGCTAGGGTTTGAACCTGGGTCCTTGCACATGCCAGGCAAGCGCTCTAATTGCTAAGTCATCTATCTAACCCAGCTCATTTATTCTTTTTTCTTTTTTTTAAAGAGAAAGGGAAAATCAATTTTATTTAGTTTTTCATGTGGCTTTTTGTGCTCTGAGACTTCATTGTGTATGTGGTACTGGAGTTTGAACTCACATACTTGAGCATGCCAGGCAAGTTCCGTAACCACTGAGCCACTGCTCCAGCACCCCCCCCCCATTTATTCTTAATGCTGAATACTATTTCATTGTGTGGCTGTAAAGCAGTTTGTTTATCTATTCCTGTGTTTAAGGACATGTTAATTACTTTTAGCTTAGGAGGATTATGAATAAAGTTGCCATGAATATTTTTGTACAGGTTTTTGTGTGGATACATGTTCCTAACTCAACTGAATATGAAATTGCTTTATTGTATAAGAGATTATGCTTAGAAAAAATTGCTGAACTGTCTTCAAAGTGGCCGCATCAGTTTGAATTCCCACTAGTGTTGAATGAGGGTTACATTCTCACCAGTATTAGACATTGTCAGTCTTTTTTAGCCCTGGCCATTCCAATAATTGTATATTGTATATCACTGTTTTAATTTGCAGTGCCCTAGTGATATGTGATGTTGAGCATATTCTCATATGCTTATTCATCAGCTGTATATTTTCTTTGGTGAGGTGTCTTTCAGAGCTTTTGCTCATTTTTATATTAGGTTGTCTGTCTTCTTATTGCTGAGTTTTAAGAGTTCTTTGTTTTGTAAATATTTCCTCCTAGTAAGTCGCTTTTCATCCTGAACAGTGTCTTTTACAGAACGAAGTTTTAAGTTTTAATCAAATCCAATTTACTAATTTTTTCTTTCTTATATTACATTTTTGGTATTGTGTCTAAAAACCCATTGCCAAGGGTCTGGAGTGGTTCCTCAGTGGTTATAATGCTTGCCTGGCATGCATGAGGACATAGGTTTGAACCCCAGCACTACATACACAACAAAGTGTCAGAGCAATGAAAGCCACAGAAAAAACTAAATAAAATTAATTGTCTCTTTCTTTCTCTCTCTCTCGCTGTCCCTCCCTCTCTTTAAAAACAAAACAAAGCAAAACAAAAACAAATAAAGAAAAATTCATTGCTAAACTCAGGATCACCTAAATTTTCTCTTATGTCATCTTCTAGAAGTTTTATAGTTTTAAATTTTACATGTGGATCTACAATTTTCTTGGAGTTAATTTTGTGAAAAACTTATGCCTGTGTTTAGATTAGTATTTTAATATATGAATGTCAAATATTTCCAGCCCCATTCGCTTAAAGAGTCTCCTTTTTCCATACATTTTTTTTCTCTTTTGTCAAATAACAGTTGACTGTATTTGTGTGGGTCTATTTCTGGATCCTCTCTTGTGTCCTATTAATTTAATTATCTATATTTTTGACAATACCACACTGTTTTGATTACAGTAGTTTTATAGTAAGTTATGAGTTTAGCTTTATTCTTTTTATTTAGAAAAAAAATTTTATGTAGTGGCTGTTTGACTTACCATCGACATGATTGTGACTACAATGACTCATAACTGAGTGTATCATAAAAATGAATAACATCAGCAGAAAATGACACATGAAGCTTTGACTAATAGTACAGATGTCCTGATCAAGGTGCAGAGCTGGAAATCCAAGATCCACAAATGGAGCAGATAGTGTGAGGTAGTTTGTATAAGAATAACACCCTTAACTATGAAATTAATGATTTAAAATCATTATAGATACATAGCCAATGATTATTATAAATGATTTCAATTATTATTTTAATTTCACAAATTTATGGCATACCATGTGATAATTTGATGCTTGCATATGCTGTATAATGATCAAATCAGGATAATTAACATAGCTCATCTCCTTATCTCCTTTTTATTTTGTGTTTGAAGTCTTCTATCACTTCTTATCTAGCAATTCATGAAAAATATAAAAATAGGTTATTGTGAATTATGGTCTCCCCACTGTGCTGTAAAACTCTATAATGTATTTCTATCTGACTATGTTTTAGGTGTTTTTAAAATTAAAAGAAATATTTAAGTTTTCAAAATGTCACATAGTTCTCAGAAGGAAAAGACACAATTGCCCATGGACATAGTTGTGAACCATTAAGTACCTAAGATCTCAAGACTGTGATGTCAACTCCAAGAACAATTCAAAACAGGCATTTTTTAATGATGTACAATTTATATATATGCTGAAATTAAAATAATATCTTTCTAGATTTTTGGAGCATAAAACTCTAGGTAATATTTAGGATTTCATTTTATTGGCAAACCTTCTTTGTTGATGTCTTTATTATGTGCCTAATTTGCCTACAGAACAGCCTGGCACTGGACTGACTTTGACGGTATCCAAGGAGGCCAGTGTATGGTTTGTAACTACTATACTTGAGTTCTTGGAGGGCTGGGACTGTGTCTTTTTTCCTTTTCTTTTCTTTTCTTTTGTTTTGTTTTTACTGGGGATTGAACTCAAGAGAACTTTACCACTAAGCTAAATTCCCTATTCCTTTTTATTTTTTATTTGGGAGAAGGGTCTCAATAGGTTGCTTAGGACTACACTAAGTCGCTGAGACTGGCCTCAAACTTGTAATCCTCCTGCCTCAGTTTCCACAATCACTGAGATTATAGGGATATACCACCACACCTGGCTTAGAATTGCACCTTACTAATTTTTGTATGCCATGAAATGCTTATTAACAATATTTATTGGTGAAATTAGATACATAGCACCATTGATTCTGAGTAATTTGCTTGTGTCAGGTAAAACTGTCTTTCAACATTCAAGGAGTGCCTTTCACTCCTTGAATATTTCTGAACCAGTTTTATTGTCATCATGTTTTACTGTTTTGCAGTGGTGATATTCTGAGAATGAGGACATAGTCTTAATAATAGAATTATGATTAATCATCACCACAGATTAATTTCTTTTAGGAGATGATGGGTGAGTGTTACTTGGTGGAGAAAAGGGGAAGGTGGGGTCTGTCAGAGGGGAATATACTCATCAAGATAAATACACATTAATTTATGCAAGTTCTCAAAACCTGTTTCTGAAAAGGATCTTTCTGGCATTGTTCCTCTATTTGCTTTCAGCTTCTGCATTTTAATTTATTGAAAATTCTGCTAGTCCAGATCTGTTTTCACCCAGCAGAAAAATATTGCCTTTTGATGAAGAAAATTTATTGACATCTGTGCCCTTTAAATTTTGTACATGCTGTTCGTTTTGATGCCCTGCATTAAAATAGGTTTATAGCTTTTATTTGAATTTGTATTGATGCACATATGTAATTTTCTTTTAAAAATAATAATTTTGTATTCTGGGAAATGCACTGGAGAAGAAAAGTTGTTTGGCAGATATTTGGTAGGAATCTAGGCTTTGTAAATAACTTGCCTGAGTAAAAATGCATATTATTAGTCCTGCTTCCTCATATGTTTGTGTTCTGTACTTATTTGTGTACCTGCAATCTATTGATGAAGCCAGACTATAGCAGTGTTTGCACTGGCACTCAGTAATATTTGGCAAATAAGGATAATGTTGATTTTGTAAAACAAGGCAAAATTTATTCTGTTTAAAGGAATATACTTTGTTCTGTGATTTTGGTTAAATAGTCTTTGCTTTACAAAAAGATAGTAGGAGAAGAATGATAGCTATTTTTAATTTTTTAAAGCAAAGACATAGGGAAATGTTTGTTTTTTATGCCTGTGGAAGCTACTGTTACAAAGTTGTCAAAAATTATTCCTGATTGCAAAATTAATAGTTGTAAAATAAAACTGATCATCCTCTAAAAGAAGTGTTTTTACCAACTAGATTAACCTTGGACAGGCTGGAGCTACTCAGTTCTTCCTACAGGCTGGAAATTCTCTCCAGAGACTGAGAATTAAAGGCTTGGAGGTTAGAAGTAATGACTCAATAATTTGAATGTGAGTGCTGGCCCAGGGTGATGGGAGCTCCAGGTATCGCTGGGAACATGCTCACAATTAACTGATGCTGGGGCAACAGATAAATGGGCTCATACATGCAACATAGGCGTCCATATTAGAGGAAGATAAAAACTTTCTTAGGGGAAAAACCAGTTATTGGTTATCAAATAACATCTGCAAGATGTAGCGCCACCTTGCAAGTTGAGTCCAGTTTTGCATTGGTCCAGGACACGGAGTGAATAATTCCTTCCATGTGACACTTCTATGGGAGGCTCACTGGCCTGAACAGTAAATGGAGCAGTGGCTGACTCAGACCATCATCATCCATGGACGGCTGCCTCCTGCATCTGATTCATTCCCGACACTACGGAATTTCTCCTAGGAGACAGTAAGAGAATGGGTGAGTAGAAGTGTAGAAATATTTTGATCGAAAGAGTTTGCTCAAGCAGGGTGTGGAGGTGCACGCCTGTAATCCCAGCAGCTTAGGAGGCTGAGGCAGGAAGATTGTAAGTTCAAAGCCAGCCTCAGCAATTTAGTGAGGCCTAAGCAACTCAGCAAGACCCTAAGACCCTTTCTCAAAAAACAAAAACAAAAAACAAAAAACAAAACAAAACAACAACCAAATAAACAAAAAAAAACCCCCAACCACCAACAACCAAACAGACTGGGGATGCGGCTCAGTGGTTAAGTGCCTCTGAGTTCAAAATGAGTTTGCTTAAGTTATTAAAACTTGCTTTCTGAGAAGGAATTTGTTGGAATTTTTCACCTGTTTATTTTCTTTCTAACTCTTAGCAAAAAGCCTGCTCATACAAACATAAAGCACAGGCATCTTTCTAAACACAAGCCAAAATTGTCACCTTCATGAGGAACTTACTGAGGCCGGTGACAGAAGTGCAGTGATGAGGGATGCAGAGGGAAGTTGAGGCCTTGTAAAGTGGTCTCCCCGTTACCACCTGGCTGGTGCATGCTCAGGTGGATGTGCAGCGAATGTGAGGATGAACATTTGGTTGCTTCTTGAGGTTCCTTCCTTCAAATGTTCCCTCTGAAGACCTACTGATGAAGTAGCAGTCATTCCACAGGCCTGTGGTTGTCTAGGAAGGATGCTATAGAGTAAATGCCATTTACCTTTTGCTTGAGCTCTGGCGTTCATTAAGCTGATTACACAATTATGACACAGACTTTTCAGTTGAGGGAACCATAGGCTTCTCTGTCTCTGGAGAAGCTTTTTACATTAGTCAATCATTTGCTTGTGCTAATTATTGGTAAAATGAAATTCAGCTATGTTGAGAGAACAAAATCCTGGCTTGAGGCTACTCCCTGAATAGACCTGCCATTGACCTTTTCCACACTGTTAGGGAATAGGCTGCCGCATTCCCACCATGGCAGTGAGCAGAGAATAGCCCCTTCAACTCCACTCCTCTTCACTTGCTTCTCATCGCAGGGAGGAGCTTCCAGTGCAGTGACACCTTGTTCCACTCCTCCACCTTGCTCCTTTCTGAAGCAGGGTGGGAGAATTCCCTGACTGGTGAAACTACGGGGAGGAATGGAAATTGCTCTATCCAGATTTCTGCCTCAAAACTCTTGACCTGCAGAAAGGGTATTTAGAATTGTCCTGGGTAGGTTTTGCTTTTAATGGACTGGCCTGTGTTTTCTAGTTTAATGTGTGACCTTCAAGCTCCTGCATTCTTTCCTCAGCTGTGTTTGGTCTACTGTTGAGCCCGTGAAAAGCATTCTTCATTTCTGCTATGGTGTTCAGGATTTCTATTATTTCCTTTTGATTCTTTCTGACAGTTTCCGTATTTCTGTTTATATTATTCATCTGTTCTTTTGTACTATCTACTTCGTCCATCAGAGTCAATAACATATTAGTAATAGTTATTTTAAATTTACAGTCTTATAATTCTAAATTTCTGACACATCAGAGTTGGGTTCTGATGCTTGCATTATCTTTCCAAATTGTGGTTTTTCTTACTCTTTATCATGACTTGCAATTTTTTTTTTGATATTGTTAAAAATGGACGGCATGACAGGAGCCGAAGTAGACAGGCCTTTAGTGTGAAGGATTATGTTTACCTGGCTAGGAGTTAGGTTACATTTGTTGTTTGCCCTAGCTATGAGTATTTGAGACCTCAATTTCCTCTTGCATCATTTTGTTCTTCTTTCTTATCTTTGGGTTTACCTAGAGGCTCCTTCTTAAAGCAATTCTGAACTTCACAGTTCTTTTGGCCATGATCCACCATTATTCCATAGGATTCCAACTGATATGACAGTAAAGTGTGGGGAGAGGGAAAGCATGTGAGATTTCTATGATTAGGTCTCAGTTTGTAGTGGGTCTGTGCCTCTGGGCTGTGACTTCACAAGTGCTTGTCAGCTTTTCCCTTTCCCTTTATGTGAGACAGAAAGGCTGGAGGGTCTGGAATTGGGTAATTTCCCTTTCCTCTTTGTTGTGGAGAATGCTTTGGGCTTATTTAAAAATGGTTAATGTTTCCCCTGGAGGAGTTTGTATTTGAAAACAATTGCTTTTCTCTTCCACCTGACCAAACACTGGATTTTTCTTCACCTTGAGAAGCAGGTGGGGCTCCTGGAGGTAAAATCCATGTAAGTATGGCCTCTCCACAAGATTGCACCCCAGGGTTTTTAAACTCCAAAACTAGCTCACATTCAGTCCTCAGCAACTTATTGATGTTACCATTACATTTTCCAGTGGTTTCTGGCTTCAGCACTTCTGTTTCAGGTAAGCTGAACAGTAATCTCTATATTCACTGTATCCAGGGGGATCATTTGTCCTTCTGCCTCAATTCTTTAATATAAAAGGGTAGTTGATTTTCAGTCAGTTCAGTTTTTTTTCTTGGAAGGGCAGGAGTGATGACTTCCTGCTCTTTGTACATTGGAGTGGACACCGTAAGTCCCATTACATTGGTAAAATGCCTTGCTCCTCTTCCATTATCCATGTAGTCAGATGTATCAAGTAAGCCATTGATTATTATGACTTTCCCCCCGGAGGCCTCTTTCCTGGAGTCTCACACTTTCCAGACAAGGTGGTTGCTCTCAGAACTGTTGCAGAATTACTTAGGGATAGTTGTTACCAACAACATGAGAATCTTTGCCTCCATTCTGCATAGAATTTTCTGCTTTCTGGCACATATGTCTTACATTTTCTTGATTGACTACCTTGTTTTTGTTGAAGCAGATTTTCCATAGACATCCTAAAAGGGGGCACATGAGAGGTAATTTTGGGGGATTGCTGTGTGTTTTAAATTTTTTAAAAATTTTACCTTATTTTTCTTATATTTAATTGGTGATTGGATATAGGAGTATGGATTGGAAATACTCTCCCCATAATTCTGGTGTCAACTTGATTCCTCATCTTTTTTTCCCCTTATCAATTTGGAAACTGTTGAGGTTTTGTTATTTTATCCCTGGTATTGTGAAAATTGAAAATGATGCGCCTTGGTGTAGGTCATTAATTTTTTTTAAATTACTGGGCATTTGGAGGCTTTTTCAGCCTAGAAATCCATGTACTTCAGTCTTGAGAAATGTACTTGAGAAATGTATCTCCTTTGATAATTTCCTTCTTTTTTAAAATTCTGGATTGAAGGTCTAATTTGACTTATTTTTACTTCTCATTTTTCTCTTTTTCAAAAAATTTTAAAAGGTTCTTTGATTTTATTGTTCAGTCCTTGTTTTAATTTTTTGGATATCCTTATTTTAATTTCTAAGAGGGTTTTTCTTTTTTGCTGATGTGTTTTTTGTTTTAATAATACCTTATTATTTAAATGATACAATATTTTCACTTCTACCTGAGGGTGATATTTATAATTTTTAAAATGAAGTTGCCTTCTTTTCCTTGCATTGTCATTGTCTTTTTGGGTGAGTCTCAGTTTTTGTCTTATTTATTCAGGTTGGCTTCCATTTTCCTTGTTGGAAAACTTTCTCTGACATCTATTGTAAGGAAAGAAGTGCATGGAGGAAATAGAGAGGAAATAGAGTTACTCAACAGTAACACAGGTTTATTTGGGAGAAACCTGCAGAGTGGGCTCCTAGGGGAGTCCAGTACCCACCTGCCACTTACAGCCAGGAGTAGATATAGAGAGAATGAGCAGGGAGGGGATTAGGGCTTCACTAGGGAGTTGTCAAGTAGGATTTCATTTTTTAAAAAATTCATTCAACTTTGTCTTACATAATGAAGGGATTTGCTGCTTCATTTTCATACATGCATATGTAATGACAGAGCAGCTTGAACTGGATTCTTGTACAGGATCTCCTCCCCTTCCCCCACTCCCGATCTAGCAGCTCAATTTACAATAGCTAAATTATGGAAACAACCTAGATGCCCCTCACTGGATGAATGCATAAAAAACTGTGATATATATATATATATAATATATTATATAATATATTATATATATATTATATATATATCACATTATATATATTATATATATCACATTATATATATATTTATATACATATATATAAATATATATATATATAATCACAAGTGGATGGAAATGGAAAGAATGCTGGGTGGAACAAGCCAAACACAGAGACTTGAAGGTCGAATGCTTTCTCTCATATGTGGAAGTGAGAGCAAAATCTAAGATAGTTATTGGAGAATAAGGCCAACATGATGCCTGGCCAAATATAAGAGAAAAGAATTAGTGGTGAACAACTCTGTAAGAGGCCCAGCTGGATTGTATCTTCCCTAGTAATTAGCAAATTGCCTGACCTCATGACTAAGCCATTAGGCCACTCATTTGTTACAATTGGTTGAATGTGTTTGCACTGTATTCCTATTGGTTGTTGTAACAGATAAATACTGGGCGTACAGGAAAAAAGAGTAGCCACTAGTAAGCAGCAGCAGCGGCAGAGAAGAAGAGCCTCGGCAGCAGAAACAGAGAGGTGGTAGAAACAGGGACTCCAAAGAGAGAAAAATGTAAAAGCCTTGCCTCTAGTGAAGAGGAAGGAGATGTAAAAGCCTCTAGTGAGAGGAGATGTATGTAAAGGCCTTGCCTCTAAAAGAGAGAAGGTGGAGAAGGAAGTGCTTGGAGGCCTCTAGTGAGAGAGAGGGAAAAATAAAGCGCTTGGAGAACTCAGGACCAGTGGGTCTACTTCATTCCCAGTCAACCGCCAATTGAGAGCCCTCAGGTTCCTGCCGGCTGGGACCGGACAAATGGTGGCCCATACAGGGACTTCTCTTCACTCTCTTCGGAAAGGTTGGTAAACTGAGGAACCATCGAGGAAAAGCTCTGGCCAGAGTGAAAAAAGGGCGAGGTAGTTATCATGGGTTCTCATGCCTCTAAAGCATAAAAAACTTTGCTCAAGGCTCTAATGGCACGGGGGTCAAAGACTCCACCGCGAAAAGTTTTATGGGTGTAATTAATGAGGTGAGTCCCTGGTTTTTACAGGAAAGACTTCTAAATATTCCTTAATGGGAGAAAGTTAAATGAGATTTAGGAAGGGCTGGTAATACTAGAGATTTGGTAAAAGGGACGTTCCCTATGTGGCATTTAGTTAAAGAATGTTTCCTTTCCTCTAAACTTAAAAGATTCAGTCCCTTTTGTGGCAGAATCCATGGAGGAAGTACAGGAAAGGAAGTCCCTTGTTTTTCAGCAGGGTGATAAAGAACAAGGTCTATCTTGAGAGGAAGAGGAAGAGCTTAGTGGAAGTGATTTAGAAAGCTTGGCTGATAATGAAAGGGTACTGGGATCGGAAAAGAGAAAAATAACACGACCTTCTGCTACCCCATGGGAGCCCATGCTGGGGCACTCCACTGTTTCTCAGCCTCTACCACCTCCAAGGTATGACTCAGTCAGGGAGCTAGCTAAACAACTTAGTACATAGCTACAAGAAGTCCACATGGTAGAGTTCCCTGTGTTTGAGGATCCCCAGACAGGGAGGCACCATTAGTCTTTCGACTGTAAACTAGCGAAGCAACTCAAGGAAACAGTGATGACTTACAGACTAAATGCTCCTTTCACTCTGGGATTAATAGAGTCAGTAGTCAGTATGAACCCTGCACCTGATGATTAGAAATCATTGTGTAGAGCAGTATTATCGGGGGGTGACTATCTATTGTTTAAGTCTAATTTCATAGAAAATTGCCAGGACATAGCCAGGAGGAATACAGCTGCTGGATTCCCACAGAGAAACTTAGAAATGCTTAGTGGGGAGGGACAGTATGCAGGGATTATTGCGCAGATTAATTATGACCCAGGGGTTTATGCGCAGGTGTTGACTGCGAGCTTGAGGGCCTGGAAATTGATCCCTGGGCCAAATGAATTACAAGGTGGCTTGTTGAAAAGTATCCAAGGACCAAATGAACCCTATTCTGAATTTGTGGACCACCTGCTTAAAGGTGCTTCAAGGATCTTTGGCGACCCTGAACAAGCCATGCCTTTCATAGTCCAAACGGCTTATGCGAGTAAGTGGTGCAAGGAGGCGATTAGGCCATGGAGAAATAAGAGAAGCTTAGACACATACATAAAATTGTGTAAAGATATAAATGAGCCTGTAATTATGGGAGTGGTGATTGCAGCGTCCCTGAGAGGAGAATCACCCGTTACACCGATAGGGGGAGTTAGAAAAAGGGAGTGTTTCCAATGTAAACAGCCAGGTCACATAAGGAAGAACTGCCCACATAGATCCAACAATGCGAGTAATGGACAGAGCCCGCTAGGGAATTGTAAGAGATGCCATAAAGGCCCCCATTGCACAAACAAGTGCAAATCAAAGTTTAATCCTTTGCCGCTTGTGGGAGAGTCAAAAAACAGAAACAGGGGCCCGTTGCCTCGGGCCCTCAAATGTTCGGGACAGTGGAGGAGCTGAATGGCTCCCAGGTCCAGATACTCTCCCGCACCAATTCTTTCTACCTGTCTCCGTGCTCACCTGAGCTACCTTGGGAAGCGCCGGAGTGGACATCAGTTCCTCCGCCCGGCTCGTATTAATGCCAGAAATGGGGGTACAGGTTCTACCAACAGGAGTAAAGGGACCTTGCCCATGGGGCACAGAGGGGTTGGTTATGGGTAGAAGTTCAGTTCTCATATCAGGACTAAATGTGATTCCAGGAGTCATTGACCAAGATTGTATTGGTGAAATTAAGGTCATGGTCTCCTCTCCTAAGGGCATTTCTGTGGTCTCTCCTGGGGACAGGATAGCTCAACTTCTTCTCCCAAGTTACCATGAAACTTTTAGAGCCAGTCCTCAAAATAGAAGTGATAAAGGGTTTGGATCCTCGGTGAGCAAAGATTTTTGCTTTTGGGTCCAGGATGGCAAAAATAGGCCTATGATTAAGCTCTATGTTGAAGAAAAATAGATGATGGGTCTATTAGATACAGGTGCTGATTGCTCCATCATTCTGGAAAGAACCTGGCCAAAGGCTTGGCCATTACAAAAGTCAGAAAATTCCCTTTGAGGCCTTGATTTCACTGCTTCTCCACAAAAAAGCTGACATGTACTGAAGTGGAGTGATGAGGAGGGTCATCAGGGAACATTTCAACCGTACGTTTTAAGTTCATTGCCAGTGATATTGTGGGAAAGAGATGTCTTTCAACAAATGGGAGTAAAATTAGTTACTGAAACTTTGAAACAGTGTTCCCCTCCCCTGCGTATTATGACAAATCAAGGGTATATCCCGGGAAAAGGTCTGGAGAAGAACCTACAGGGCAGAGTAGAGCCTATTGTAATCAAACAGCAAGGCAAAGAGGGGCTAGGTTATAATTTTGGGTAGGGGCCACTGAAAAAAATTAAGCCTATAAAAATTACATGGAAAAATAATGATCATATTTGGGTCGCTCAGTGGCCCCTTAGTACAGAAAAACTTGTGGCGGCTCGACAATTGGTTGAAGAACAATTAAGCTTAAGTCATATAGAACCCTCTACATCTCCTTGGAATACCCATATTTTTGTAATAAAGAAAAAATCAGGTAAATGGAGGCTGTTACAAGACCTTTGCACTATCAATGAGAGCATGGTGATTATGGGTACTACTCAACCTGGTTTGCCTAATCCCATGGCTATCCCAAAAGATTATTACATTATAGCCATTGATATCAAGGATTGTTTTTTCTTTATTCCTATCCATCCTGAAGATAGGCCGCACTTTGCCTTTTCAGTCCAATCTATTAACTGTGATACACCATACCAGAGATTTCAGTGGAAAGTTTTACCTCAGGTTATGTCCAATAGTCCCACCTTGTGTCAAATCTTCATAGATAAAGCACTGCAGGCTGTTCAACAATCATGCTCTACTTTAATTGTAATTCATTATTTGGATGACATTTTATTGGCTCATAAAGATATAGCCATTTTAAATGAAAAATTTCAACAGACAATCTAGGTACTAAGAGAGCATGATCTTCATATAGCCTCAGACAAAGTTCAAACTCAATTACCTATTAGATATCTTGGATATAGTATTAAGTGAACAAATTCGACCGCTAAAAATTCAATTGTGTCATAGTAATTTAAAGATACTCAATGATTTTCAAAAATTGCTGGGAGATATCAACTGGATTCATTCCTCTTTACCTTTGTCTACTTCAGAACTAAGACCTCTTTTTGATATCCTTCAAGGACCTTCTGATCCTACATCCCCCCAGTTTCTCACAAAGGAAGGAAAAATAGCTTTAGAAAGGGCTGGAGAAGTCTCTGAGTAAAGCTCATTGTGATTGGGTGAATCTGAGAATTCCTGTACAACTTGTTGTTATTCCATCCCAATTCACACCTACGGGGGTCCTTTGGCAGTGTGGCCCCTTACTTTGGATTCGCTTGTCTGTGTCCCCAAAGCAGGTCATCCAGCCTTACCCTGAACTAGTAGATCAATTCATTTGCCGGGGAATAACCGTAACTACTCAAATTCTAGGCAAACATCCAGATTTTATTATTGTGCCTTATTCTAAATCACAATTAGATGTTTTGACTAATAATAATGAATCATGGGCAGTACTTAGATGTAGCACTTCTGCCACCTTTGACAATCATCTGCCAAACTCTCCTTTACTTTCATTTTTCACCAAACATCCTGTTATTTTTCCAAAAGTGATTTGTTCTAAGCCTGTCCCTGGAGCTCGCACTGTCTTTACTGATGGTTCTTCTTCTGGTACAGCTGCGATTTCATACCAAGGACAGTCAGAGTGTCTACTTACACCTCACAAGTCCACTCAATTGGTAGAGCTCCAGGCACTCATCTTGGCTCCTGCTTCCTTTACTTCCGATTCTATCAATATTTATACTGATAGTGCTTATATAGCTAACAGCATCCCTCCTTTGGAGACCGCAGGTTATATAAGCTCTTGAACTCCTGCTTTTGCCATGTTTTCACAAATACAATCCAGGGCACACACAGGATTGCCTGGGCCTTTGAGTTCAGGAAATTCCATCGCTGATGTTACCACCAGGCAGTTGTTCGTATTCACAGCGGTGCAACAAGCCTCTAAATTCCATGAACAGTTCCATGTCAACAGTATGACCTTTAGGATGAAGTTTCACATCACCAGGGA
>PVKS010044427.1:0-14330 GCA_004027875.1 Aplodontia rufa
TGGTGCTGGGGTTTGAACCCGGGTCCTCGTGCTTGCCAGGCAAGCGCTGAAACCACTGCGCCACCACTCCAGCTCCAGTCAGTAATTTTCTTTACACATGTCAAACCATATCACTTCTTTGCAGAAACCCTTCTACTGGCTCCCCATTTCTTGAAGAATATAAACTCAAGTTCCTGTGCTGTCCTACAAGGTCTTTCATGATCTGGACCTCCACGTACTGTCTGATTTTGTCTCTTAACCATTACTGTCTGATTTTGTCTCTTAACCATTTCTCTGTCTCTATCACTCAGCTCCAATCACCTAGCATCTCAGCAACCTGGCTACAAATAGCCCCAAATCAAGGTCTGGGCACTTACTGTTATCCCTCCTCTGCAATTGTCTTTTTCCCCAGGCATCTGCATGCATCACTTCCTGGACTCCTTCAAGTCTTCATTCGAATGACACCTTCTAAGCAAGGCCTTCCCTTGCCACTCAATTCCAAATGGCATCCTCTCCCAAATACCACATGTATTCCCTGTCACCCTCCCTTCCTTTATTCCACAGCACTTATCACTAACATCCTATACATTTCACTAATAAGTTTCATTCTGTGTCCTCTGACACATGAAAATACATCTGATGAGATCATAAATTTATGCCTTTTTCTCAATTTTATCCCTAGCACCAAGAAGAGTGTACTTAGCACATGGTGAGTATTCAATAAATATCTTTAGAATAAATGAATTAAAACCCCAAGGCAATTAGTCAATTCAGAATGGAAATAAAGTAAATCTATTGAAGTAGCTATACTTTGAATAAAATGTGGACTCTAGTCAATTATTCAAATTACTTGAATGGAGAGAGAAAAAAACTAAAATAGTTAGCTATAAAACAACAGTGTTGCGAATGAGGGTGGAATGGCTTAGCAAAGGTGTCCTCAGTTCCTGGGGCACCATCAAGGCATCCAAGGCCAATTATGTCAGCCTGTTTCTTTACATAATAACTTGAAAAGCTCATGATAAAGTAATATTGACAATTCAATTAGCCATACAAAAAAAAGGCAGATTCATCTGAGCCCTTGCTGAAAAGTTTTCACTTTATTTCATTATATGGCTATAATCAGTTACAGATATAAACAAAATTACCAAGTCAGATTATTTCTTTTATCTGATAGTTCATCATCAATAGAAAACAGACTAGACTCAATACAAGGAAAGTGAGATGTTATAGGAAGAAAATAAGGTTTACCAATGAATTAATAATCATGTTTGTCCTTTCCACTATAAAGACTTGGCTTCCTCACCACTCATTTTTGTCACTTGAATGGAAAACCCATCTTTGCAAGAATATGTTTTAAGTCAGGATCTTCATCTCAACCTTCATTTTCTTTACCTTTCTTTTTTTTTCCATAACATATTTTACTGACATGATTTCTCAGATGAAAGCAGAGTTCAAGAGAGGTTACTACACACAACTCCCTAATTAAATATTTGAAAAATAAGTCTTTTGATCCAATAAGTAATCAAAAATTTATTTATTCATTTCCTTTCTGTATATTAAAAATTTTAAGATATGATTTAAGATGGTCTGAACAAACAATAACTAAGTTAGCCTGAAATCAACTCAGTTCCTGAGATGGAAAAGTTGGATAAAGGCAAGAGCACTGACCAGGACTCAGAGTCTTGGTTTCCATACCTGTAAGACAGATAGTAACATTTTTCCCTATCCATCTCGGAGGATTGCTGGGAGAATTAATTATGAAAATGAATAGGAGTACATTCTGTCCTTTATATAACACTGTCTACTTATAAGCCAAAATACTGGGAAAAGCAGAGGGAACTTGTCTTTACTTAGTTCCCAACCTGGGTGAGCAAATGGGATTGCTAAAATATAGAAACTTCTGGCCCCCAAAGAAAATGAAATGCTTTAAAAGACAAAAGAACAGTGTTGTGTTAAATCACTCAAAATCCCTTTAATGTTTCATTTGCTGTGATATATTATCATTGGAGACAATATGATGTTTCTCTTCTAAAAATGTCACACCTTTGAGGATAATAATTTAAGAATTCAGACAATCCAATGAATTTCTCTTAGAGATCCTTTATGAAAAATGACCAAGTATAAACCCTTTACCCTCAATTTATGTCATAACAATTGATAACCAGAGTGACTGCCTGACTTGTAATTAGTTATATCCTACCAATATGGCTCTTGAATCTAAAATGCATGCATGCAACAACTACTTTTTTTTAATTTTTATTTTTGAACAACCATACAAATCTTTAACAAAATAATATAAAATGTGTATAGTTTCTGGATACTAGATTTACCCCCAGGAGTGCCCCCCCCCGATTTCCCACCTGTATCCCTCCCTTCCTTTACCCACAGTATCTCTAAAAAAGTATTAGGTTCTATAACATTAAATCTTATCTGGATTTAACACATGATTATAAACCACCTTTCTGAATGGCCAGAGTCTAGTTCCAATCTCCACAAATGAGTGGAGACGTTTTACCCTTGGTTCTCTGGGTTAAGCTGATTTTACTCAGCATAATTTCTTCCACAGCCATCCATTTACCTTCAAAGGCTGCAATATCATTGTTTCTAATTGCTGTGTAAAATTCCATGGTATATATGTACCACAGTTTTTGGATCCATTCATCCAGTGAGGGACATCTGGGTGCAACAACTACTTTTAAAAGAGCTCAAAATACATATTGAAAACTGATTACTTACCTACCACTATTTTTTATGTTAAAACCCTTACACTCTAACTTGTAGAGCATGGTGTTTTCCCTGCTTCATTTTATCCACATGGTAACATTATGCTGGGCAATTACTCCTCATTTTCCCTGGGTTCCTTGTTCATTTGTAGATTCTGACACAGAGAGGATACTTAGTGATTATCATCTCATCCTCTAGTTTTAATTCATAACTAGATTAAGTACAACTTAACACATTTCTTCAGCTAAATGAAAGCACAGTTACTTCACAAATCATCCACTAATATAACCCAAGCTGCAAAACTATAAAATGGAAAGAATATAATCCTAATGATGTCAGTTACAAAACTGAGCTCCAGTAAACCTGTGTTAAGTAGGCTAGCCAGTTGTATCTCAACCTCCCTGGTCAGTAGCCTTCCCTGATGCTCTCTTGATCCCTCCATTCAAAGATGCAAAAGTGGCTGGCAATAGGTATATATTTTACCTCCCACCCTAAAATTATAAACACTTAAAAAGCTCTAAAAGGTTATAAAAGGAAAGTAACATTAATCTGTTGAGTTACGTATCAAGTGACAGGGACTTTATAGACATTATATCACTTAATGCATTCATTCCCAACAAACCATTAACTTTAGACAACTCAAAATGCTTAAAGTAGACATTTGTGTAGCTTACAATCAAATGTGAAAGACACACATTTAAAAATAATCATACTACTTCTGCTTCCACGTATAATGTAATAAGCCACAGCATATACATATTCCTGCTATGACAACCACTTAAATATGAATGCTATAAAAATCATATTTTAAATGTCTGAGAGAGCTTTGGTAACAATTAGGACTAGCTGAACTAAAATTCCAGACAGTAGACAACTGTGGCAGTCAGCTTTTGTGTCACTGTGACCAAACTACCTAACTTACAGGAGGGAAAGTTTATTTGGGGCTTGCAGTTTCAGAGGTCTTAGTCTATAGATGGCCAACTTGGTTGCTCTAGGCCCAAGATAAGTCAAAGCATCACGATGGAAGTGCATGGTAGAGGAAGCTTCTGGGTTCACGATAGCCAGGAAATTTTGAGATTTTATTGGTTATGGGGATATGGCAAAATAATAATATGCATTATAGGGAAAGGAAGAAAAGGCTACAGCGCAGAGGCCTCTTCCAAGGCAGACTCCCAGTGACCTACCTCCTCCAGTCACATACCACCTGCCTACACTTGCCACCCCGTCAGGCCATTCAAATTAGGATAGACTGATGTGCTTACAGCTATCACAATTCAATCATTTCACCTCTGAATATTCCTGCATTAAAACAGGAGCTTTGGGGGAGATACTTCATATCCAGACTATAATAGCAACCATCCTAAGCCCTGCTGTACAGGAAAGAATACAAAGAATCCTTGAGAAACAAGAAAAAGATTCCAGACAAAAATGTGAAAATCCAGGAAGAAATGAAGAACAGAAAAATTGACTGTGAGTTAATACAAAAAAGTATTAACTTCACAAAGTAATCATAATGCTACCTTGTAGAATTCACATTGAATGACAACAAGAATAAACATAGAAACGTGGAGTTTAGAGGTTTTGAGGTTTTATTGGTTGTGGGGATATGGCAAAACAATAATATGCATTATAGTAAAATAATTCACAAATGGATGTTATAACCTCTAGAGTAACCTCTGAAAGTATAGCAAAAATGTATAACTAACCAAGTATGAGAAAAAAACTGAAAGAGAACAACATTTCATTATCATCATCATCATTTGAATATTAAACCACTAACGAATAGGAAAAAAAAATGTGTTATATTCATAGATCAGATACTTTAGCATAAAAAGGAATAAAGGATTCATAATGCTATAAAATGGATGAACCTTACAATTATGCTAATTGAATGATGCCAAACACGAAAGACCACATATTCTATGATTCCATTTATAGGAAATGTCCAGAATAGGCAAATCCAAAGAGAAAGACAGTAGATTAATGTTTTCTGTGGTTGTAGGTTGAGGAGAAAATTGGAAGGGATTTATGTAATGGGTACAGAGTTTCTGTAAGGGGTAATGAAAACTGGTCTAAAATTAGTTGTGATGGCTTCAGAAGTCAGGGTCTATGTTGAAAAATCACTGAATTGTACACACTAAAAGTATGAATATTACAATATAGAAATTATATTTCAATACAGCTGTTATCATTTTAAAATTAATTATATTATGCTTTTAAGACCTTATATTTAAAAAACAAAAGGAGAGGAAAATATAAGGACTTTGTTAAAAATTAAGGAAAATAAATAAATCAGTCAAACATTAGCCAAAAGAAACCTGCCTGCCATAATTATATTAACATCAAATAAAGTAAAGTTTAAAGTAAATAAGCACTATTACAAAGGGCAACATTTTATACTAAGGTGTCAAAATTTTTCATAATGGTAAAGAGGTCAATATGTTCAATAAGAAGATACCACTATGTTACAATGATATGTACACAATAAGACAGTTTCAAACTATATAAAGCAAAAAACCCTAACAAAACTAAAGAGAAACTGACAGGTCAATAATCATAAAGAAATACTAACACACTTATTTTAACAGCTAACAGAGTAGGCAAACAAAAAATTCAGTATACATATAAAAGTTGTGAAGAACACAATTAACAAACTTGATGTAATATTCTGCATCCAAAAATGTCAGAATTCCCATTTTAATGGCATATTTATCAAAATCCACTATGTACTGAGCCATGAAGAAAAATTCAATGAATTTGAAATGCTGAAACCAAGTAGAACATGTTCTTTAACCAAAACAGAATTAAAATAGAAATTAACATCAGAAAGATAAATAGAAAAAGAGCTCAAGTGAATACAAACTGTACAGTACAAATAAAGCAACTCATGGGGTGGATGGAGGTGATTTAAATATTAATTTAAGCCTTTAAGTCTTTGCTGTGGCCCTTTCAGTCTGCTCTGCAACAATGTGGTTCAAAGTTCAGCCTGGGACTTTCATGATGTTCGTACACAGGATTAGGAGATCTTCTCCAACTCTCTCCCTTCTGGGAATTACCCTTTACTCTCTAGTCATGGTTGCCTGGGTTTCTTTCCCCGATTCTCCTGGCCAGAAAGGCAGCACTATTTTGATCTGAGTATTAGCTGCCTTTACTGCCCTGTCCCACTGAGCAACTGATGCCTGCTGTCAGGTCAAAGCCACAAAAATAAAAATAGCACAAAAGTCATGCCCACGCCCTTTGCTTCTCCAAGTTTCACTTCTCTTTCGCAGTCTGTCTGCCTTGATTTTCCCTGAGAATCTTCAGGCACTTATCTTTGTAGTTTATCCAGAGTGAATAGTTGGCAGTGAAAGGACTAGACCATTGAGGGGTTATAACCCATGTAACAGAAGCTAGACATTCCACATTGTGATTTTAATTCCCTTTTTAATACAAGAGTTTATTTTTATTGTATTTTCATATATTGAAGGGGTTTGTTGTTACCCTTCCACACATGCACACATCATATATCCCCCCTTTCCCCTCCCTGCTCCATTCTGCCCAACCCCTAGACTGTGAGGCTGTCCCCAGTTCAATTGGTAATCCTTGTTTGATGAGTCTATTCTCTAAACTTATTATTCTCTCACTCTTTCCTATATTGTACTCTAGTTTCCACATATGAGAGAAAACATTCAGCCCTTAAGCTTCCAGCTTTGGCAAGTTTCAAACAGCATGATTTTATCCATCTCCATCTATTTACCAGCAAAGGCCATGATTCCATTTTTTTTAGTAGCTGAGTAGAATTCCATGGTATATATAAGCCATAGTTTTTTTTTTTTAACAGAGGCAGAGAGTAATAAAGAAAGCTAATCTACTGATTTTTTTCATCTGGCCTTTGTTTCTTCGAGACTTATTTGCATATGTGGTGCTGGAGTTAGAACCTGGGTCTTCACGCTTGCCAGGCAAGTGCTCCAACCGCTGAGCCACCGCTCCACCCCACATCCCACAGTTTCTTGATTCATTCATCCAATGATGGGCACCTTGGTTGATCCCATAATTTAGTTATTGTGAATTGTGGTGCTATAAACATTGATGTAACTGTATTGCTACAGTACACTGAGTTTATATCTTCTTGGAAAATGCCCAGGAGTGCAATAGCAGAGTCATATGGTGGTTCCATTCCTAATTCTTTGAGGGGTCTCCATACTGTTCTCCAGATGGGCTGTACTAGTTTGCAGTCCCACCAACAGTGTACAAGGGTTCCTTTTTCCCCACACCCTCTCCAGCTTCTGTTGTTTGTATTCTTGATCTTTGCCATTCTGACTGGAGTGAGGTAAAATCTTAATGAAGTCTTGATTTGCATTTCCCTGATTGCTGGAGATGTTGAACTTTTTTTCATATATTCACTGGCCTTTTACATTTCTTCTGTTGAGAAGTTTCTGTTTAGCTCTTTTGCCCATTTATTGATTTTGTGTGCTTGGTACTAAGCTTTTTGAGTTCTTTATATAGTCTGGATGTTTGATTCCTCTCAGAGTCATAGCTGGCCATGATTTTCTCCCCTTCTGCAAGCTCTCTCCTCACATTCTTAATTGATTCCTTAGCTGTGCAGAACCTTTTTAGTTTAATGGCATCTCACTTACTGATTCTTGGTTTTAATTCTTGAACTATGGGGGTGGTCTTATTAAGGAAGTCAGTGCCAGCTCCTATACGGTGGATTATTGACACTATTTTCTCTTCTAACAGTTGTAAGGTATCGGGTTTAATTCCTAGGTCTTTGATCCATTTTGATTTGAGTTTTGTGCAGGGTGAGAAACACAGAGCCAATTTCATTTTTCTACATATGGCCATCCAGTTTTCCCAGTACCATTTGTTGTAAAGGCTGTCTTTTCTCCAAGTTATATTTTTGCCAACTTTGTCAAATATCACATGGCTGTAGAATTATGGTTTTCTCTGTGTATTTTCAATTCTCTTCCACTGGTCTTTATGTCTATTTTGATACCAACACCATGTTGTTTTTCTAACTACAGCTCTGTAGTATAGTTTCAGATCTGGTATTGCGATGCCTTTGGCTTCTTTTTTTCCCCCCAAAGTATGGCTTTGGCTATTCTGGGTCTCTTATCCTTCCAAATGAATCTAAAAATTGATTTTTCTGTATCTGTGAAGAATGTCATTGGTATCTTGATGGGGTTTGCACTGAACCTGTATGGCAGTTTTGGGAGAATGGCCATTTTGACTATATAAATTCTACCTATCCAAGAACACAGGATGTCTTTATATCTTCTCAGGTCTTCTTCTATTTCTTTCTTCAAAGTTCTATAATTTTCCTTGTAGAGGTATTTTGTTTCCCTGGTTAGATTAATCCCCAAGTATTTTTTATGTTTTTGTGAATGGATGCCGATGATGCAGGCTGACCATTGCGTTCTCATCACAAAATATGATATATGTAAGTTAGTGGAATAGCATATTTTAAATGATAAAAGAAAAAAAGTCACCCATAATTCTATATCCAGTGAAAATATCCTTCAGGAGTGAAAATTTAATACATTTTTCAGAGAAAAAGGAAAACTAATAAAACACATTGCAGTGTTATTAGACTGAAGGAAAACTTTCTGGAGGGAAACTTGAAACTTCAAGAGCAAGTAAAAATCATTAGAAATAGTTTACTTCTTAAATTCTTTTGAAATTATGTTTTTATTATTGCATTGTAGTCTTACATAATTGTGGGGTTAATTTTGATATATTAATAAATGCATATAACATAATTGCTCCTTTTCAATCCCCAATACTTTCTATTCTTTACCCTCTTCTCTCCCCCTTATTCCCTTGGTCTACTCTATTGGTCTTCCTTCTATTAATTTATTAAATATTTATATATATATTAAAATATGAAATATATATTATTTGAAGAAAAAGTATAACATTTTCTTGTGTGGTTTTCAATATATGTAAGTGCAATACCCACAATAATTATAACACTAAAGATAACACTGGGATTTAAAGTGATCTGTATGGTTGAAAAGTTTCTATGTTTTACATGAATTGTAGAATATTAATTTTAAAGAAACAAGTAAATTTAGGAATGTATATCGTAAATTTAGTAAACCACAGAAAGCAGTATGGCGACAGTGCTATTATGATGAAATAAAGATTTAAAGGGGATGGTTACCCAAGATCATCTAGACACTAAGAGGCCTGTGTTGACATTTGAACCCAGGTTGTCTAACTCTAAAGTCCATGCTGTTTTCACCATATCTGCTGCCTCCTTGAACTACCTATAATCAAATCAATAATCTTTGAATTTCTGTATTCTAATGAGAGCTACTCCATAAGCCAAGAAATGAAACTCCACTATTGGTCCTATATGCATCAGTCACACGGTGGCCAAGATTTTTGGTCACTAGATGTCCAAATGCATTGCTTCACATATAAGGAACAGCTCCTAAGACTTTATGCATAAAATATCATAAGATTGGTAGGGGGACTGTACTGGGGATCGAACTCAGGGCTTCATGCATACCAGCCAGGGTTCTACCATTGAGCTATATCCCCAGCCCAAATTATCACAATTTTATCCTGCATATAAGATTATCCTACACAGGATAAAGAGCAGTTCACAAAATATTTTCACAACTGTTCTTTCATTTACTCCTCTTATACTAGCTTGAGGCATAAATCCATTATCACTCCCATTTTTATGAATGAGGAAACTAGGACCCATAAAGGTGACGCATCTTACTCAAGGTCCCACACAATGAATGACAGAGATGCAACTTGAACCTAGGTATTTGATCTGAACAGTCTGCCTCCAGTTTACTAATATACCTTAATTTTTGAGGCCTGACACTAACTGGCATGTGAAAGAGAAATTGTTCCAATTTCCACAAAACATTTTTGAAGAAAATGAGTTGCTAACTGTAATTAGGGAAAAAACTGTTTTTTTCCTGCTCTATTATACTACAATGCCCCTATCACATGAAAGAGATGACAAGTGCCTAACTATGTATGATCATTAATCAATGCTGGTTCAGTCAGAAGGCACACTTAGACCTCTGCAGGGAGCCAGTAAGGTGGAGAAGGATCCTTTAAACACAGATAGGAATGGTCCCCAAAGAGAGTGGTCAATAATCCACTGCACATAGCCCAAAAGGTCACACATTAACACATAAGAATTGAAAACTGTGAGCAGCTGAGATAATAAAATCCAGCTCCCAACTCCAGGGAAAGGGTAGGTACAGGAGACCACAGATTGGCAGAAGAGAGTTTAGAGGAAAACTGGTGCACTAGGTGGAAAAAAATGAGACACAAGTCCAGTGAAATGGTCTGGTTGAGGGGTTCACCTCAGGCACAGTGAATATAGGCCCTGGTATTAGAAGGAGGTCCAGGCCTCACCCAAGGGGAGGGATGGGACTCCTTAATATATTTTCCGTTGGTGCTCAATCCATAGGCTGGAGGCTAAAAAAGGCAGAGGATCAGAGCTTTCCCTGAGCAGAAAGAAATCTCAGCATTATTGAAGAGAATGATAGTTTTCCTACAAAGTCTGATGTATGGGGAAGGAGCAATCCAAAGAACTACTATTTTGTTCCTGAAGCATAAACTCATCTTTAAAAATCAGTCCACTTATTTCTAAGACATTCCTCCATTACTTCTTATGACTGCTTCTCTTGGCAAAATGCAGGAGAGTGTTTCTGGAGACATCAACTGAGAGAGAAGGCTGGAAACATTTGTTCCCTGAGCTAGGCAAGCCCCAAAGAGAAGTGAAAAGGAGGAGATGAATTTCTGCCAGCAAAACCCCAAGAGATCATTCTTGGCATGAGACTTGCTTGTCCAGCCTGACACAGGCTGTTTCTTTGGGCTTTCATTTTCCAAGTATACTGGTTTGTCTTGCTAACCAAGAGGCCATCTGACAGCCATAATTGATTTCCAGATATAACATCAAGGCTATTTATTTTGTGGATGACTGAGCCAATCTGAGAGAATAAGTCTAATTCCATTTCTTCCTCTTAAGAGTTGTTTCAATGCCATTTTCAATCATTGTTTTTTCAACCTCCAAAATACAGGATACTTCATTTATTTTAGTATCCTTTGTATATTTGACATCATTATTTTTTTTCTTTCTTTTTCTTCAGGGCTGAGGACAGAACTTGGGGCCTTGCACGTGCTAGGCAAGCGCTCTGCCACTGAGCTAAACCCTCAACCCCTTTAACATCATTCTTGTTCCATAGGATTTGGCAAAGAAAAGTAACTGTTTACCAACCATTTTTAATTTTTTAAAAAATTCTTCTCTATGAGTTGATTATAGCTGTTTCACATCCTCACTATTCAGGACTCTGAGTTATCGTGACCATATTTTGAGGTAGTTCTTAGAGCTGTTTTCACACTAATTTCTGAACCACTTCTGGATACCATTTTGCAGTCATGAAGATCAGAATAGTGGTTGACAAAGATTTAATACTTGCAAATTTTCTGCCAGTTGAACACAACTTTAGAGAATTACTGAATTAATCAGTTTGAATGAAAGTTACTAGGGCCTTTGGAAATCTGCAGTCACAACCAAAACTCTCTATAGTGGAATTTTGTTAGGACCCACATCAATTATGGCCTAACACATAAAGAACATTATTTCTACAATGCAACATTTGAAAGAGGTACCAAATTTTTTTTAAAAAACTGAAGTCATTTAAGGTTATAATCACAGGGAGAGAAGAGCATGACATTTAAAAATCAGAAGCTTGGGAATCAGAAAAACTTGGATCCAAGTTCTGTCATTTTCTAGCTGTGACTTAGCAAAAACTTCATCTCTTTTAGTCTCAGTCTCCTCATCTGTAAAGTGGGAAACAGCAAAAATGCCAACTTCAAAATGTTCTAAAAATGAAAAGAGAGTAATTTTGAAAAGAACTCAAGATAAGCTTTGATATTTGGCTCACATTCAACAAATGAGCACTAGTGATATAGTTAGTAATACTTTAATTATTCACAGACTCAGCAGTGAGTTGACCACACATCTGTAGTCCAGTCAACCTCAACTACTGCTTAGATTATTCTACAAGGTAGGTGCCAACAAAGTCGTTAACCACAAGGATTTTGCCTTCAAAAAGACCTGGGTTTGAATTTTGGCTCCCTCATTTAACAGGCTGTGACCTTGGACAAGATATAGAACATGCCTTAGTTACAGAATACAATTTCCCCATATGTAACAAAAATTTAATTCCTACTTCATGGTGCTCTTGTGAGGAGTCAAGGGGATGGTATAAATAAAGTTCCTGGCACATAACAGGTGTTTAATGTTAGACAATTTCCTTCTCTCTTCACAATTTAATAAGAAAAGGAGAAATAAGTTAGTTTTACATTACCTTATCGCTCCTTAAATCTAAACATTAAGCCAAGATTTGTAGGAAGAAAATCAAGAAAAGAAATGAAAGTCAAGCCTTCTTGGAAGAAGCAGGGAGAATGAAAGGAGAGTTTTATCTCAGCTTTTCCAACATTAGTCCTGAAAATAGTGCTATTTTATTTGAATGTGGTGTTATTTCTCCGTTTTATTCACTTGACAACTGTTTCAATAGTTCTTCACTAGGGATGTGTTTACTGGGGAAAAGCCTATTGTAACATTTGAATAAACCATCTTTAGAGGCTCCATTTTGCCCACATATAGACAATGTACATGTCAGGCAAGCAGAGTCAGAAATCAACCAGGTATCTAACTTCATTTTAATGGTATCAAACCTCAGCTATCAATTTCCAGAAATATTCTAACTGGTCTCTTCCCAGAGAGATAGGATTCAGCCCTGTTACAGAACCTTTATAAGCTATCCCTGCCACAATGTGCCACATGCCCAGTGTTCACAAACTCACCTCCTCAACTACCCATTTCATTCACACCATATTTTTTCCTCATTCTGAATCCTCTGATCCACTGGCCCTTAACCATTCCAACATTAAATCACCCCCTCAGCAGGGAGTTGGGAGGGTATGTGAAAAGAGAGATTGATCAAATGGTACAGAGTTTAGTTAGGAAGAATAGATACTAGTGATATATTTCACAGCATGGTAATGAGAGTTCAAAATAATGTATATTTTTTCCAAATACATAAAGAGCTTTCAACTTTCAACCAAAAAAATGATAACTCCACAAGTTGATGGATATATTCATTAGTCTGATGTGATCATTACATAATATATACATCTATCAAAATAACACATTATATCCCATCAATATATGAAATTCTAATTTGTCAATTAAAATGGTAAAATTTTTAAATTAAATCACCCCTTCAGCTAGACAGATAATCTAATCCATCCAAACTTCCATCCTAGGTATCTTCATAGCTGATGTTTTTTATCATTTCCCTACTTTTTGCACTATGATAACATGCAAAATGGGGCTGGAGTGGTGGCTTGGCGGTTACAGCGCTTGCCTGGCATGCGTGAGTACATGAGTTCAAACCCCAGCACCCACGTACACAATGAAGTGTCTGAGTAATGAAGGTTACTTGAAAAACTAAATAAAAATTGCTTCTCTTTAAAAAAAACATGCAAAGTAAACATTATTTTTGGATTGCTCTGCTCCCTAGAAAATTTCTACCTATACACTGCCCCAAGCCTGCAGTTTCCTAAACCTGTTCTATCATAGCCTTACATACAGCCCCAGACTGACACAGGTGAGCAAGGTGGGGAGAGGCGATCAGCAACCCAATAATCATCTCTGCAAAAAAAAATGAACTTGAGGGTAAATGGGTTTCTTACAGAATAAAATTTTCTCCATAGATCCTTCTACCACCACCATTTTTTTACCCTTCCACCTCATATTATCCCAGTTCCAATTTCTGTTAAAATCAGTCATCACAATCATTCAAACTCAATGTCTTCTCCCTAATTCCTCTTTTCAGCATCTCACTATTTGGATTTGTGTTCCCATTAGTCAATACAAGTGACAGCTACTAAAGAAATATCTTTCAGAGTTAATGCTGATCACACTAGTATCTTCAGTAGGTTTGACTGAATGGTTTAACACAACAACATTTACATTTATATTTAAGACAAATGCTTTGTGCTCTACAGATTCAATGCAATCCCCATCAAGATAACAATTCATTCTTCACAGATATAGAAAAATCAATTCTCAAATTCATGTGAAACAACAAGAAACCCAAAATAGCCAAAGCACTACTAAGTAAAACAAACTAAAAACGAAACAGAAGATATCACAATACCTGACCTGAAATCATACTATTGACCTGTAGTAACAAACATGGCATGGTATTGGGATCATAATAGGTAGGAAGAACGATGGAATAGAAGACACTAAAACCAACCCACGAGTCTTTAACCATCTGATATTCAACAAAGGGGACAAAAATATAGTGAGGAGGAAAGACAGCCTGTACAACAAATGGTGCTGGACAAACTGGACAGCCATATGCAGACAACTGAAATTAGATCCTTATCTCTCACCCTGCACAATAAATTGAAAGGGATCAAAGAACTAGGAATTAAACCAGCAACCATACAATTATTAGTAGAAAAAAATAGGGTCAACACTTCACCACATTGGTGTAGGCACCTTCTTCCTTAACAAGACTCCTTAACAGCTAAGGAATGGGAGAAAATCATTGCTTGCTACACCTCCAACAGGGAACTAATGTTCAGAATATACA
>PVKS010044428.1:0-14333 GCA_004027875.1 Aplodontia rufa
AGACCAGGCCAGGGAAAAGGGCTGGAACTCTGTCGGACTCCCAGCCCGAGTGCGTCCTCTTTGTATTGTGAAAAATTTCAAATAGCTCCTGTCCCTCGTAGGGTCTACCACGGGGATGGGACAAGTCACACGCTGCAGTACTGGCCTCACGTTTTCTCCCTGGTGCGTTGTGGAGTATATTTCAGATGTGACCCCTTTAAATACTCGAGTATGTGGATATCAGATCAAGGGGCTGCCTGCCTGGTGACCGCAGCAACATCAGCATCGCACACCACTCCTTTGATCGCCTGAGGCCCAGTCTGCATTTGATACCTCCAGTTACTTCCTGTCTTTCCTGCAAGATGTCGTCATGAAGGAATTGCAAAGGTCAGACAGGTGGGAAGAATTCCATAGGGCACCTCTGTGTCCATCCCTAAGTCTGCACCGAGCATTTTGGCCTGTGTCTTATTCACCTGCCGCTTATTAATTCACCTTCGAGCTCCTTCGCAGTTCCGGGTAGGTGCAGGCATCAGTACCTCCCCCTATGCCTCAGCCTAGTGTCATTTGCAAGGATTCAGCATGTGTTGGTCTTTTCTTCCTTTTTTTTTTTTTTTTTAAAGAAAAAGAAAGGGAAAGAGGGGAGGGATCAATTTTATTTATTCATCCAATTTTTTTGTTTCTCTGACACTTAGTTGGGCATATGGTGCTGGGGTTTGAACCCGAGTCCTCACGCATGTCAGGCAAGGGGTCCAACCACTGAGCCACACTGCTCCAGCCCCTTCCCCACATTTTTAATAGGTGCATTACAGTTGTAAGTTTCTTCTTCTTCAGGACAGAGAGAGGGAAAGAATCAAATTTATTTATTATTCATCTGGTTTTTATTTCTCTGACACTTAGTTGTATGTGTGGTGCCAGGGTTCAAACCCGGGTCCTTGGGCATGCCAGGCAAGCGCTCGAACCACTGAGCCACCCCTCCAGCCTCAGGTTTTTCTTCTTTTGATATGAAATTTACATGTGATAAAATTGACAGACTTCAAGCACAGTATTTGATGAGCCTAGGCAAATGCCTGTGTAGCCCAACCCCTCATCATGATTTAGAACATCAACGTCATCCTGGAAATGTCCCCAGTTCCCTTCCCAGGCAGGCTCCCCCAGCCCCAGGCCCCTTCCTAGGCAGGCTCCCCCCAGCCCCAGGCCCCCCATTCTGATCCTTCTATTACTGCAGTTTTTGAACTTCATGTAGAATCCTACGTAAGGTTCCTTTCACGCCGCATGATGTTTGGTGCTCTCTGTGGGTCGGTGCCACCTCCTCCACTGCTCTGCAGGACACGTGGGGTGGGTCTTCTTTCTTGTCACTGTGAATAAAGCCTCCGTGTGCAGGGTTCTTTGCGGACCCTCCCGATGGCTCTTATTTTAAGGATCCTCCCATTGCAGCTGGTTGCTGTGCTTGCAAGGAAGCGGGTCACATTCCCTCTGTGTCCACAGCTCCCGTCACCTGGCAGGCGTGAGAAAGCTAAGTTCTCAGAGTGGCAGCTGTCGGGTAACTCCAGGTAGGAAAGCTCTGGCCCCTCCCTGTCCCACCACCCCGGGGTGCTGCTTTGATTGGCCACACAGCACTGCCAGCCTGCAGCCACTAGGGGGCACTTGTTGCTGTGTAAGATTTAAGGTTTTCTGGTGGGGGGTGAGAGAGAACATGTTCTTCGAGGAAATAAGCCCATTAAGGCTTAAGTGTTTTTGCTTTGCCGAATCAATGGCGATGTTTACTCGGCTGTTCTAGAAATGTTTTCTTAACACCCACCACGTCTAATGCATTGTGCAGGCAGGGGGTGGGGAAGCCTCAGCTTCCTGTCCTCCCGGCAGAGGAAAGACACCCCCATGCTACTGTGTGTGCTCCCAATCAGGAGGACAAGGTGCACGTTCGGGGACGCACACTGGAGTGGTGATGTCAAGAGCAAGGTGAAATGACTAAAGTAGGCTATGTGCAGGGAGGCTGGAGGGGATCGGGTGGCAGAGCTGTGTCAAGGCCGCAGGATGTTCTGGGGGTGTGGCTGGTGGTGTGGAATAGGGGAGAGAGAAAGGGAGACAGCCTGTTGGGTAGTGTGTCATGGAGTGCTCTGATTCTGAAGTTTGGTTCGTAAAGGTTTTTAAACCTTTGCGCTGTTTGAATTTTCGTTCACTCAGAGGCTTTTAGCTACCGACCTTGCTAAGTTGCTTTGCCTGTTCCCGCTCCCCTGCCGGGTGCTGGGATGGAGCCCAGGGCCTCCTGAATGCCAGGCGAGTGCCTTACCACTGTGCTGCATCCCCAGCACCACTTACCTGTTGCGTGCTTGCTGAAGTGACCAGGAGGACTTGATTCAGTACTGCAATCCGCGATCTGATTCCACTCCAAAGCTGCGGAAGAGCAGCTGGGGATTCACAGCCCAGGAGCAGAGCCTGTGGCCAGTGGAGGGGGATGTGCTGGGAAGGCCACCAAGGGCATTTCCTGTGCGCTTCACCTTCCCCGGCCCCGGAAGTCATCGGCAGAAATGCTGACTGAGCCTGCTCCCTTTCCTGAAGTCCCCCTCTGCCCAGGTCTAAGGTGTTTCTCCCTCAAGACCTCAATTGTCATTGCGGTGACCTTGCTGATTGAATGAGGCCAAGTTTGTAAAGAAATGCGTAACAATGGAGTGAGGCTGTTTCCATGCTTTCAGCATCCCCATCCTCCCTGTAAGCTGTCCTGTGGGTGGAAATGCTCTCCAGACAGAGGTCCAGGTCCCTCTCATCCTCTGTGAAGTCCCACAGCACAGGGCTGCTGCGTCAGGAGCACTGAGACCCGCACTCAGGGCCCGCAGCCCAGCTCGCTGCATCTCAGCAAGCGCCGAGGGGAAGGGACCCATTCCTGCTTTAGATGCCCTGTTCTGCGCCCAGCATCCACAAGTTGCTAAGTGAGGGACGCATGGCCTTGAAGAGCTGGGTGCCCCCATGGCGATGAAGCATTAACAGGGTCTTGGGAGTTCTGAGCCAAGAAGGTTGCTGCAAAGCCTCCTGGGCAAGTTGGAAACACGGGAAGATGCCCGATGTCCCCCCTCTCCAATTTACAAAGCAGAACCCTGGGATGATCACCTGGGCTTCCATCTTACCTAAGCCCACTCCGGACAACACCTGAAGACCCGGATCATCCTGGGTGTAGCGGGAACCACGCCCACCTTGGCTCTCCTCTTTCCAGCAAGGGGCGCTAATGTGGCTCCGCCAGTCTCAGATGGTGCTGGATTCAAATCCAGAGCCCATGGACCCCCCCAAGCTGTAAAAAGGGGATTTTACAGGGAAATGGGGAAAAAAGAAAAATATCAATTTTCAGGGAAGCATTTGCACCTTAGTGGTGATAATCGAGTGGGTGGAGCAAATCCCGGTGCCTGTGTGAGTCTGCTGTTAGCAGGGACCCGAGCTGTCAACGTCACCTTGTGTGTTGGTTGTATCTCACCGTCTGCTTCAAGTTACCAATCCCATTTCAGCAAAGGTAAAGCAAAGGGTCACTTGGTGCTTTCTCTGCCAGCAGCCTTGTTTTTGTCCCTGAGACTTTCCCCGTTGGTTTACAATCGCAAGAATGCTTCATGTTCCTACAGAAATCGTTTAGGGCTTCTCTTGCTTAAAGTAAATCTGACCATTTCCATATCATGCTCCCATCTGAATAATCAGAACAGTTCCCACCCACTTTTTTTTTTAAAAGAGAGAGGGACAGTGAGAGAGAGAGAGAATCAATTTTTATCGAATGCCAAGGTGTGCTCGTGTCAGAGGGCCTGGGAGGGAACTCGTGGAGAGCAAGTGTGCGGCGACCCTCACAGCACCCTGTGCCCGCTCCAGGGAGAGCTGCGCTGCTCCTGCTGCGCCAGCTCCACCCCTCCTTATCATTTCTTCAGCATTTCTGGCTATTTTAGAGGTCTTTCTGTCTTTTGATTAAGTAAATGTTTAAGGACAGAGTCTATTCTTAAGCATTTTAGTACATGATAGCAAAGTCAAATTAGAGGGTTCCTATTGACCTGTCACGCAAATTCTGACCTTGATTTTGTGAAGAAGGTACAACTTATTATTTCTTTTTAAAGAGAGAGGGACTGTGAGAGACAGAGAGAGAATCAATTTTATTTAGTTTTTCGCATGGCTTTTGTTGCTCCAGCACTTTGTTGTGTGCATGGTGCTGGGGTTTGAACCCGCGTCCTTGTGCATGCCAGGCAAGCGCTGCAACCACTGAGCCACCACTCCAGCCCCGGTAACGCTTATTTTAAAAGTTAAATCCTCAGGCATGCATTCGGGTTGACTGTGGTTGTAGACTCCCCACCCCTGGTCCCTGGTGGGGAAAGGTCGTGGTGGCTGGGTGGATATTCCTGGGCACTGAACGTTACATTCACTGGGAAGTTGAACGTCATGCTCCCTCCCTGGTCTTGTGATGACAGAGAGAGTGCTGGGAGTTATTTGGATGACACTTTGTAGCAGCTGGGGACTTTGGTCCCCAGCAACAGAAACCAGTGAGCTAACTTGAGCAGAATGGGAAATTTCGAGAGGGACATCACCAAGTCGACACGCGCGCTGGAGCATCAGGCTTGTGGTGAAGGCTGAGAGTAAGTACCTCCAGGGAGGGCTGGAAGGCAGGTGCCACCAGAGGTGCAGCTGCTGTGGGGTGCCGGCCCCACCTCTGCAGGCACCGCCACCGAGGGCACTGCTGAGCACTCTCCAGGGGGTCTGTGCTGCCTCAACAGAGCCTCACAGGCCGTGTGGCTGGAGCTGGAGCCCGCAGCACCACCGTGCGCCTCTGTGGTGCCCAGGAGGAACTTGTCCCAGGCCTTTCTCCCGGCTTCTGGCGGCTGCTGGCCACCTTTGTGGCACAAACCCGTGGTTCGTGGCAGCGTGATGTTCACACGGCGCCATCCTCTGTCCAGATTCCCTCTTCTTAGCACAGCAGTCATGCTGGGTCCAGGCCCACCCTGATCTAGCAGGACCTCATCCTAACTTGAGACCCTCGTTCCAAATAAGGTCACCTTCACAGGTTCCCCGTGGACTTGAATTCCGGGGGATCAATACAAGCTGCTACCAGGACGAGGCCACCTCATCACCGCAGAGACATCTGCATGTCAACCTTTGCCACTGTGAGCAGAGAGCCCCTGCCTCCCAGCCAGAGCCAGATTGGGGGTTGGCTCGGACCGCAGGGCTGCTTCCACTAAGCGCACGGGGACTGTCCCCAGCTGTGCACTTCATCAGTGAGACCCAGCAGTGGTCACAGAACAGCTCTGATTTTTAATTTTCCTCTGCCTTATTTCCATTAGCTTATCCAGTCGCTAATGAGGGGTGAATCGCGAGCCTGTTACTGAACTAAGGGGCTCAGATCGAATCCAGCCTGACTCCCACTGTGGTGGGGTTCTGGGGCCCCCTGTGCCGCGAGGTGGGGTCTAACCCCTGACTGAGCTGCAGGAGCCGGTGCCTCTGCCACGAGGACGTGCAGCTGTCCAAGGCGCACGTGTGCCACTTCCTCCCTGGCCTGAGTTGGCAGGGACTTCTGCTTCTCTAAGTAGCATCCAGTGTCCCCCGTGGCCCCCATGTGGCAGGCTGGCTCCCCACATGTGGTGCCTTTGGGAGGTGGTGGATCCTTTACAAGGCGGGGCCTAAGGATACGAGGTCACCGGGGTGTGCCCTTGCAACGAACAGACCTCACCACCTCTGCCACGCACTCTGCCGTGATGTGCACTAAGCCGCTGCAGGCCCAGAGCAACAGGCCAAGCAACCATGGGCTGGAATCTCTGAAACCAGGAGCCAAAATAAACCTGTTCTCTTATTAGGCTGAGTTATCTCAGGCATTTGTTATAGCAGCGAAACGCTGACTCCCACACCCTCAAAAGAAAAGCTTCCCTTCCAGCAACACAGGACAGATAGAGGGCCATCCCTCCTTCCACAGGCTTCCATTGCCTGGGCCCTGTACGACCGACTGCTTGGAACGGGGGCGGGGGTAACCCACGGTGCTTCTAATGAGGTGTTTATTTTCTGGGCCGTAGATACAAGGGCCTGACTGCCTAGAAACATGGGCTTGTGCCCCCACAGTGACCACCCTTGGCGGAGTCATTGAAAGAGGCTCTTGGGAAATCACCGCTCAGCCACCCTGAGCTCAGAGCGAGCCCTCCATGAGGCCGGAGGCAGCAGATGCCTCCCTCCCAGGCGGCCTCTGCCTCTCTCGCTGGAGAGGATCGCCATGTCTTGAAATGCCACGGGCTGAAGTCACTCAAAAGCCTTTTATTTTCCAGCATTTTTCTTTTTCTTTCTTTCTTTCTTTTTTCTTTTCTTTCCACTGTGAAGCAGAACACAAGATACAGCAGGCTGGGCTGGCTGCCTGGGTCTGGCTCAGGGTGTCTGAGCCTTGGCCCTGCTGCAACTCAGCCTGCCTTGTGTCCTCTAGATGCTGCAGTGTCCCCAGCCTCTGTGCACTAGATGGCAGGAAAGTCCTCCCAGTTGCAGCCAGCAAGGCTTGGCCACCGTCCGCTGGGGCTCCAGCATATCGGCTGAAAGCACTGCTCTGCGCTGTGATTTTGGGTTCCAGCCTCAGAACTGGAGAGGAGCGAGGCACATGTGTGCCTGAGACGAGGGAGGGACTTCTGCGGTGCCCCACCTCCTGCTGCCAGCTCCTCACCAAGGGACAAGACAGGCTGATGGGGAGCTGCTGAGCTGCCGTGGATGACGGCCCTGCCTCCCCAAAGAAGAACAAACCATAGCTCCCCTGTGATCCCTCGATCACAGTTTTATTGTTGATACTCAGCCCCTTAATGAAGCTTAAATAGCAGGAGACACACAAGGCAAGCGAGACCCTGTGCTCCGCCAGTGCCCAGGAAGTCAGGGTGGCGCCAACCCCAGCCGTGGGCAGCCCACTGCTGAGCTCGGGGTGCAGCGCTCCTGTGTGGCATCACTGCCTGGTGTCCGGCTTGCATTTAGGGCTGAGCATGCTACCTGGTCTGCGACCTCCTGAAATGGATTACACTTCAGGGGCTTTCAACACAGACAAAGGAATTACAGGAGCCCCTCCTTTTCCACCCCTCCACTTTCTATCACTTCAGCTACCATCATGGTCTAAAGATATGCAGTGTAAAATTCCAGAAACACACAATTTGTAAGCTTGAAACTGCACGCCGTTCTCAGTAGCAAGATGAAATCTGGCACCGGGATCTGAGCCATCCGTTTGTGCAGCGTATCCGCCTGTATCCGCTACCCTCCTGTTAGTCGCTAGTGGCCACTATCAGATCGACTGTTGTGTTCAAGTGACCGTTATGTCATTTACTCATGGCCCCAAACTGCAGGAGTAGTGATGCTGGCAATTTTATCCCAGTATGCTGTTGTTATAACTGTTGTTTTTAGGTAATGCTGTTAATCTCCTATGGTGCCTAATTTATAAATGAAAGCTTATTATAGGCATGTGTGTATAGAGAAAAAGCAGTCATATGGGATTTAGTACCATCTGTGGCTTCAGACGTTCACCAGGGGTCTTGGAACATATTGCCTGTTGATAAGATCACGGTTACTGGGATGATTTGGAGATGCTTTTGCGAAATACATACTTCTCCCCTTGAGCATTTGAAGGGCCTTGCCCACTGGTAGCCACTTGCATAGGATTTTGAGGAGAAGAACTCTGTGCAGTTCCTTTTGGTGTGTGCCTTTGGAAACTGCTGTCATAAGACCTGAAGTGATGTGGCTCAGTTGGTGAATGTGAGTTTCAACAAGAGACCTCAAGGGATGGGTGAGCACCCCTCAATTGCTAGCCAGACAGAGGGAAGCCAGCACCTCTCCAGGCCACATCAGGGCCATTCCTCGAAGGAACGCACGTCCAGAGGTGTCCCCGCCCTAGGGCAGTGGCCTCTAGCGGGTGCCAAACACCACAGTTGGTGGAGCTCTGGTTGAGGGTCTTGCTCCATCCTCATGACACGTTAAGGCTTTGACATGTTTTTAGAGCACGCGCTATCCAGGACAGCAGCTCACCTGGCACACGTGGCAGCCTTGAAGGGGCTCTGCTTGAATCTCCAGCTGCTAAGTGTGCCTTCAGGGTCCCCAAGCTTGTGAGCAGAGGCAGCACCAGCCAGGGCAAGCTTGGCAGGGCACCCAGGGCCAGCATTTCTGTCCAGCTCGGTTCTCCACCCAGCCGTATTGCTCCGGAGCCTGCTTGGCTTGGCTGAGAAGGTCAGGCCACACAAGCTCTGAGCTCCTCTTGGCCAGTCCTGCTCCTCCCCTTCCACTCCACCTCTCACCTCCCAACTCTATCTCTACCTCCATTCCAGATCACCTGACAGCACGCTTGCTTTATTTCCTGCTAGGGACACACCATTAAAGGCATTTGCAGGGGCTGGAGCAGAGGCTCTGCAGTTATGCCGCTTGCCTGGCATGCGCAAGGGCGCGGGTTCAGACCCTAGCATCACGTACACAGTGAAGTGTCAGTAACGAAGGCCACGTGAAAAATTAAATAAAATTGATTCTCTCTCTCTCTCTCTGTCTCTTTCACTATCCCTCTCTCTTTAAAAAAAAAAAGTATTTGCAGACCCTGTCAAAGGGGACTGTGGGGAAGTTTGCAAGGGAAGGGAGCTGCTGAGCACAGCTGTGACCCTCATGGCCTCATTTATCCTGTTGCCTCCTGTCGCCTGAGGGAGGGTCTCCAGACCTGGCTTCCAGGAGCAGCTGAGAGCCCAGGCCAGAGGTGGTGAGCTGGGCTTGGCATTTAGGCCTGGGGAGTCCAGCGACCACAAGAGGTGATTATTCCTGCAGACCACAGTCCCAGGAGGAGGTCAGCCGACAGAGGAAGCAGCCCTGCTGGCGACAGCACTCTGTGGGAATGTGCCGCTCCGTCTCTGATTTGGCCTGCTCAGCCTGCAGACTCCCCTGGGGCCAGTTGGTTTAGGCACCGGAAGGCTCAAGTCTCTGTGCCAGTGACATCATGCAGTGCCTAAACCTACTCTCCTGTGCACGCCACCTCCCAAGCCAATGTCCCTTCTTCCTCCTGGTTTGTCCTGGTACGAAGATGCCCTGCCCCTGGATGAATCAGAATGAGGTCAGTAAAGCCATCCTGTTCCCTTTAACAATGATTGGTCATTGGGCTGAGCATGTGACCCAGACAGCCAATGAAACACAAGGAACGTTCTGATGGACAGAAGGGGAAAGATCTCCCTTCAAATAAAAGTGAGGAATTCAGCTGTCATTGGCCCGTGTGAAATTGCTGATACGTGACGATTTTTGGTCTATAAAACCCACAATTTCCTACAAACCACCCAGATGTGTTGTCTCTGGTCCAGAGGAAACAGAAGAGAGTAAATCCATTAGAGAATTTCAGAGCCATGAAAGGCCAAGATGACCTGTCACAGCACGAGTGTTGACCTGGAAGTTGAAGAATCAACTATTGGAACCAAAGAGGTATGCAACCTTGGAAGAAATCTCCCCATGGAGGAAAGAAACACCGAATCACAGCGTCAGAGCGCTTCCTAGACGCATTTAGACGGCCGGACTCACGTGAAAAAGTGTTCAGGCTCAGATAATGGGACATAAGGTCAGTTAATGAACTTTAAAGATAAAGAATTTCTCAGGAATTGAGGCAGGAAAGGTAAGTAATATTCAAGAGGAGAAAAAAATAAGATCATGGGCTTTTCCACATCATCAGTGCTAGAAAACAGTGCGTCGGTATTTATAAAAGTCTGAGGAGAAGAATGTGAGACCCCAGGGCTTTATACCCAGCTAAATTGTCACGCGCATCACGACAGCACCTACGTTTCAGAAGGATCATTTTGGCTGTGTGAGAAGAATGAACTGTGGCAGCATTGATGGTCAATGGTTTTCCATACAATTCCGGAAAAAAATAAAAAGGCCAAAGTTTTCTGAAGCCCCCTCTGCCTGACTTGGCCACCTGCCTTTCCATTCCGCCGCACCTTCCTTCTTCTCTCGCCCTCGTGTCCCTGCCAATCCTTGAGCATTCCTGCCTCAGTGGCTTGCATTTGCTATCCCGGAATGTGCGTTCCCCCGGGTTTCTGTGTGGTTTGTGCCCACGCTGCGTCAGCTCTGTGGTCACCACCCTGTCTGCCATACTCGCCGTAGCTCGCCATCCCCTAAGGTGTGTTGTGCACTCGATTCCGCTTACTAATTTCTCTCTGCTTCACATGTAAGGGCAGCAGGCTGTCTTTGCCAAACAGCGGAGAAGTCGATCGTTTTTGAAGGGTTTTCTTTCTTGCAAGTTCTTTGAGGATAAAACCCAGTTAATGCAAAGATGAGCGGAAAGGTCATAGCAAAAGGATTAGTAGGACATCGGTGCAGGACCACAGTGGAGCCAAGTTCACAAAGTTCCGAAGGGAGGAAATGAAACCCAAGAATTTGTACCTGCCAGGCTGCCCTTAGACAATCCAGTCAACAGAATTACATACTCCAGCACGAAATGAATAGTGTTTTGAAATCCAACTAAGAAGTGAATTAAAATAACTCAGAAGTGAAAAGAATGTAGCCTCATGAATAGTGGTAAGCACTGAATCACTTACTTTAAAAAGGGGCATTTTTGAATTATGATTATTTTGAATATTAATTCAATTATTTTGAATATTAATAGATAACCAACCATGAGTTTGGAAGAGGGCAAGTAGGAGGAGAGACAAGTGTTCATTGCTCATTGTTCAGAGCAGAGTTAAGGATACGGCTTAATTTAAAATAAAGTTGGGGGACTGGAGCGGTGGCTCAGCGGTTTCGGCGCTTGCCTGGCAAGCCCCATTTCTTGAGGGGGATTCAATTCCTCCATCGTGCAGACCCCTTTACCACCTAGCCCTGCCTGACTCCCAGGCCTCCTCCGGGCCCCGCCCAGACACCCTTCTCTCTCGTCCCTCTGTGTGCTTTGTACACCCAGGTGGTGCCCTCTGCTTGGAAAGTCCTGATCAGTCCCTGGAAACCCGGACCTGGACAATCTCAACTTGACCTAGTGAGAGCGTCGCCAGGTCCCTGTGCTGGAAGGAGGGTGCCACAGGGCTGGGGCTGTTCTCCTCTTGAGATTCCAGAAGCTGCAACGGGCCGGGCACTGAGTCAGGAAGGAAGGGAGGAAGCGAGGGAACTTCATGCACCAGTGCTATTGGGTACCCCCCAGCTCTGCCCAGCCAACTTCCCGCTAAAACCCTGCCGCTTGTTCTTCACCTGTTCATCCCTGATGGGCAACTTGAGAGTCCTCGGAGAAGCTGCAGAAAAGGCAGCAGGCACGGCTTGGGAGTGCGGTGACGATGGTGGTGGCAGTGATGACAGTGGCCACCCCTGCTGGAGCTTCTCCTGGGAACCAGCTGCCAGACTGAGGTTTCCCCTGAGCCCTTTGCGGAGGTCCACAGAGCCCTTGGCCTCCAGGGAGGCAGGAGGCTAGCAGGGGTTGGGCAATGTGGAAGAGTGATTCACAGACAGGAAGGTGTCTGGGGGCTCCCCTAACCTGGGGTGACTTGTGCTGAAGACGGCCTCTCGGTGGGGACCTGAGTGCCCCAGCCCCTCCGAGCATGCCTGCCCTTCCTGCTCCAGGAGAGCTGGGGCACGAAGTCTGATGTGTGCCATCCTGGAGTCATCAAGATGGACTGCCTATGTCTCACGATAATCGAGGCTCCTCAGCGACACCAGCCTTCATGTTCTTCAGCCTCTTCTCCAAAGGCCACTGCCCATCAGAGCAAATCCAGAAGGACATGGGCAGGCTTTCCTGGGGGGTTCAGAAGGTTCTCGATTTGAACTGGCTGGAGGCCTAGAGCGTACCCGGGCAGAACAGCTGTTCCTCGTGTCTCACGTTGGTGGAGTCCCTCTCTACGCCTGAGGGCTGGGCAGTGTGTTTCAGGAGCAGCTGCAAAGCTCGGGTCTGTGCTGCCCCTTGATGCCTCAGTTTCCCCACAGAACGATTCGTGTTCATAATGCGGATTCAGCTCAGTCTGCAGCACGGGCCAGGCCGCCTGCTTTTGGGATCCGTGTGATTCGGTATTTAGCTCATTGCTTTATGATGATTCAAGAATCCAGGGATTAGATCTTTTGGGCTTTAATTAACTAAGCAGTGGCGTCTCTCTCTGTTCTTTTAGGCCGAATGTGCTTTTCCCATAAGCCACTTTATTCTTAAAGTGTTCATTCTTAAAGAAATGAACTCTGGGTTTTTCTGTTAATTCTTCCCTCTGGGCATTTGGGGACCTGTGGACCTCTGACCTGGCCAGGCTGAAACTGGAGGCTCTTTCTGAGTCCCTCCGTCTCGGGGGGACACAGCCTCTCCCGGTTCTGTGGTCCAGTTCTCTGGTCCAGAGGGTCAGGTTAAACCGAGACCTTGGTGTGTGTCTCACTTCCCAGTCAAATGATTTTAAAGGTCTTTCTTGGGGACAGAAGAGAGGCTTGCCAAGTCCCTCTACTAGGAAGTGTGGGGTTTCCGTGGCTTGTGTGCAGAGGCAGCTTGAGGCCCTTGAGGACGCTTAGGCCATGTCACCAGGGTCCAGTACCCCCAGGACATCAGATCCCTTGGAATGGTGCCTTCCCAAGTGGACCACCTCTCCTGGTGGGGGGTTCTTTATTTCTTCTTTCCTTTCCCTGCGGTGCTGGGGACAGAACCCAGGGCCGCCTCATCCCGCTGAGCTGCAGCCTCGCCAGAGGTGGGGATTTGGTAACACAGGGTGAGGGTGACACTGCAGACGTCACGCTGAAGAAGGAAGCCCGTCCAGTGTGACGTGAGGGCCAGCCCTTGGCAAACCTCTGCACCTGTCGGGATTCGGTTTTCTTTCAAGTGAAGAAAGCATTGGTGCTGCCTTGTTGTTAGCGGGAGAAACGGGGAGCACGGGGCTGGAGGGGGCGCGATTCTGCGGGGCGCCCCCTGCAGCCAGCCCGGCTCCAGCAGAGCAGGACAGCGTTGCTGCCCAGAGCGGCCACCAGGGGGCGGCCAAGCACCGCACACCAGAGGCCGCCAGCTCTGCCCCTGGGGTCCTCGGTTTCCCGCGCCGGCTCCCTGGTTTCTAAGCGTTCTTCCGTGAGCTGGGGTAAGGAGGGACCGTGAAAGAGGCGGACAGAGGCACGAACGTGGCGGGCCGGGAAGCTCCCCTTCCAAAACCGCTGTGATCCAGTTCAGAACGGAGCCGTGGCAGGACCGGGAGAGCGGGAAGCGCGGCGGCACTGTCAGCAGCCGGGGCTGTGCCTCCCTCCGCCGGGCCCGGAGCGCAGGGGGCGCGGCGCGACTGCAGGGACCTTCACCTGATTAGGAGGGAGAGGACGGGGCACCGCGGGCTGCGACAGCAAGCCAGCCGGGTCGCGGCGCCACAGGAAGTGCACACCCCAGCTGGGAAGGGAGCCGCTGGCTCTGGACGGGCCCGGTGGGAAGTGCTGCGGAGGCCACCGGGACGCGGACCCAGGCCTCCTTGCCCCCCGGCACACGCTGCAGTGAGGTCCCGGCCCTGCGGTTGACAGCTCGTAGGACACCAAGGGCCGTGAAATCGTCCCCCGCCTGTGAGCCCCCTGCACAGCCATGCAAGTTCTGTCCCCTCCCACGCAGAGCCCCTGCGAGGGGGATGAAGGAGGGAGCCGGGTGCCCGGGTTGCTGCGAGAGCCCAGGGTGCACCCACCCGCTCCGACCACGATGTGCGAGAGCAGCGGGGCCTGGGCCGGGCCCAGCCAGCACCTCTCACCCCGTGTGCCCGTGGGACCTGCTCCGCTGGGCGCCGGCGGAGGGCGCCCTGGCCCTGCTTGCTCGGTGCCGCGTTCCAGGGAGATGCCTCTCCCCTGCCCTCTCCTCCGTTCCGTTCCCGGTGCCGCACGAGGCAGGGGTTAGCACCCTTGCCAAGAGCAACGGGGAGGAGCGGGCTTGCTTCCGGGAATGTGAAGTCGCCAAAGTCACGGCAGTGTGGCGGGGAAAGGAGCCGGTCATTTGTGTGGGACTGGGTGGGGCGGCCTTGAACACAGATGAGGACTTGGTGCTCATTTTGGGGGAGAGCGGCATCCTAAGGCACCCCCTTCTCTCCCCACCTTAGCGGCTCCCAGCTCTTTCCTTTCCTAAACATCAACACTCAAGTTTAACTCTCCCGATAATCATCTCAAACCCCAAAGGTGTTCACCTTACTTAAAGGAGCAGAGGGTAGGGGGCAGGTTTGTCTTGTGGTCCCTACAATCTAAACATTTTTATTTGAAGGTGGCAGAAGATACAACTCAGCTAGCTGAAGGTTAAAGACCGCTGGCTCTCATGACTAAGAAGTCAGGACAGATATAAGGTGGCTTCAGGCATGGAGGGATCAAGGTTCTTACAGAATGTTGTCAAGAACTTCTGCTCTCTCTGCTTGTTGGAAGTGATGGTGCACCAGCCCTGAGCTTAGGCCTCGTGTGTCTCTGCTGTCACCACGAGAAGAGCCTGC
>PVKS010044430.1:0-14331 GCA_004027875.1 Aplodontia rufa
AAAAAAATGGTCGTAAGTATACATGTTGAAAGCACTTTTCATATTCTGAACAGAATAGAGATGTCAAGAGTAAACTTCAGGTAGTACAAACTACGCCATCATAATAAATGAAAAAAAATACCCCAAAGTGCATAGCTTGAAAATCCTCAAAATAGAGAGATTCTATAGTCATCCAAATGAAAAATATAATCAGTTGCAAATAAGCAATCAAAAGTATGATGACATTGGACTTCTGAGGAGCAACTCCAAAAATAAACTAGAATATGATGGGGAAAGTACATTTACAATTCTAAAGAGAACTGATTTTGCTGAGGGAGGATGAATTCCTACTCAAAATTTTATTTGGATTTCAATACTGATGATGCCATCTACATAAGACAGTAGGGAAACTGTTATTATTCACATAATGAGGCTTTTTGGAGAGACAGGTGGCTCCCAAACAGGGCTGAAAATTACTTGAGTAGCCTGGGAAAGGAGACTGGTCTGGAATTTTTATGGTGGTTAGAGAAGCAACAAAGATGAAATTTTCCACATGTAGTTTGAACTTGCTACCATTTCCAAATGATGGAGCACCAGGGCTCTCTTGTCATGTTGTCCAGATGTGAGGCAGAAGAGGAAGAGGGAACAGTGAGATTTAAAGCTGTCCCACATCAACAAAATAGAATTAGTCTTTCAACTATAGTAACCTAGAGTTATTTACCCAGCCATACTGCTGCTCAGATGTGAACATAGCATAAAAAAAATTTTAGATAGAACTTCTATGCACCTTTTCTCAGGAAATGAAATGTCCTAAGAAAAACAGTAAATCAGTAAGGAAATCACAGGATCCAGAAATTAAAGGCTTTAATACAGGGCACATGTGAAGGAATTTCTTAGGATAATAAAACAGATATCTATCTAGATGACACCAACTCCAAATTTGAGCTTAAGGAATGAGATGTCCAAATGCAATACTTCTTCTTCTTTTTTTTTTTTAAAGAGAGAGGGACAGTGAGAGAGAGAAAGGGAGAAACAACTTTATTTAGTTTTTCACAAGGCCGTAGTTGCTCCAACACTCAGTTGTGTACGTGGTGCTGGGGTTTGAACCCAGGTCCTCGTGCTTGCCAGGCAAGCACCTAAACTGCTGAGCCACCGCTCCAGCCCCTGCAATACTTCTTTAACAGAGTTAAAAGGCAAAATAAATGAGGACAGAAAGGGAGAGAGAATGAAGGAAGGGGATAGAGAGAAGGAAGAGAGGGAGGGAAAAATACAACCTGGTGTTTTTAAAAGTATTTGGAGGAAATTTATACTTTTACAGTAAGTTGGGATAAAATAGTGATAACTACTTAGAAAACTAATTTAAAAATTAGATAATGAATTACTCAGAGGAAAAAACATGGCATTAGGTTGTGAAAATAAATCATAGATGGTTCCACTATGAATGTATTTAAACAGTCAATAATAGAAACAATAAATACATTATTTTGGAAATAAAAAGTAGGTAACTATCACAAGAAATGGTAATAGAGTGGAGAGTAGACAGTACTACAGAGTAGGGAATTGTGGTTGGGAGCCATGAAATAAGAGTTTGCAGCTTTTATTGTAACACTTGTAGAACTACTTGGCTTTTTGACAACATATAGTTTAATTTTTATAAAGTCATAATTTAAATGCATTTACATTTCTAACTTGTGATGCCAGGAACAACCTCCCACTGATACAGCATGAACATTTATTTATTCTTTTCTCTACCCAGCTGCCCAGATGGTAAATTCAGGGCTTTTCTTATTCCTGAGCCTGACTTGAGGGTTTGGTGGAAGGCATAGCTCTGCTGTGAGTGGTTTTCATAAAATTTTGAGAAATGGAGTACAAGACAGATAGAACAACATGTGAGTAGATGAAGACAGAGCAAGTGGAGTAGAAAAGGTAGCAACTATAGGGGCAGGTCATTCTAGGGCATTTGGAGTCTGGGAAGCAGAGCAGCTCAGAGGGATGACCTGCCTCTGACAACTGAAGAAGTAAAGAAGGGCGGTACATTGGGTCAGTCAATTTCAGTGTTGCAGTGGTGGCTGGAAGAGATAGAAAACCTTCTCCATCTGAACAAAGGAGTTGGAATAGGAGAAAAAGGTGAGGGATGAAGGACAGGTAGGTAATAGAAGATCAGATAGAGGTCAATTCTGGCAGGAGACAATAGCTGTTCAGAGCAGTGCTCCATTTTGATCCTTTACCTTTGCCAGTTTCTGTCAGTGTTGACCTTTTGGCATGTTGGAAGTGTTCAATGAATGCTAACTAAACTATTTTCCACTTTTTAAACTTTCTGGTTCTCCTCAACTCTGAGTACTGTTTTCTGTCCTCATCTTTTTGGAATGTTCTTCAGTCTAATTCACTATCATAGAAATGATTTAAGACCTATTAGTCTGGGATCATCTTTGTTCAGATATTTCACTCATTTTCTTATTGGGATGTTTGTTTTCTGACTATTGAGTTTTCAGAGTTTTGTATATTCTGGGTTTTCAGTTCATTTGCAAATGTGTCCCTCTGTAGCTTGTCCTTTCTTTTTAAGTTGTCTTTGAAGTTTTAAAATTTGATGTAGTCCAGTTAATCAGTTATTGTTTTATGAATCATCCTTCTAGTGATATATCAAAGAAATCTTTATCTAATTCAGCCTCACAATTTTCTTCCATATTATTTTCTAGATGTTCTATGTTAAAACCACAAAAGATTGACTTTTAGGTCCATGATCCATTTAGAGTTAATCTTTTTTTTTGAGAGAGAGAGAGAAAGAAAGAGAATTTTAAATTTTTTTATCTGGTTTTTGTTTTCCTTCCACTTAATTGTGTATATGGTGCTTAGGTCCTTGCACATGCCAGGCAAGTGCTCAACCACTGAGCCACCACTCCATTCCTAGAGTTAATTTTATATCATGGACAATGTAAATGTAAAGTTTTTTGTTTTATTTTATTTTAGTATATGAATATCCAGTTGTTCTCTTGTGTTTTTTATAAGTGTATCAATTCTTCATTATTTTGCCTTTACAACGTGATCAAAAATCAGTTGCTAGGTTGCTGCAGTTGGGGCACAGCCCCTGCTTCTCCATGTGGCTGCAGGTCAGCAAGGCTTGTGCCATGCTAAGGCCCAAGGCCCCAGACCCTGACCGGAACCCCGACCCCACCACATGCCCCCCTGCAAGAAGCCCCCAGAAACTCGCACCCCTGTCAGTGCAGCAGCTGGGCCCCGGATGTGCGCTGCATGGTAGAGCAGAGGATAGATGTTGGTCGATGAAGAATTTTTCTCCCGTGAGCTGTGGTCATGCCCATGGACAGCTGGACTTGAACCTGTGCCCAAGAATAGCTCTGACTCAGCTGTTTGAACTTTCTCCTGGGGAGCAGGAAGCAGCTTCAACCACCAGCATTCTGTTCTCCCTGGGGTTGGGTATTGGGACCAGTCCTCATTTTGCTTTTGAGGCAGTGGGATGGACGCTAAGGAGTGTTTCCAACTGGTGTAACCAACATGGAATTCCAGCTTCCCACACAGTCACATGGAAAGACCGTTCCTGGCATGTGTGGGTTTGACACCGGCTCAGTTCCCATGCCTTGCAGACTCACAGCAGAGGCTCACAGCTAAGCACAGGAACCCTTGTGGCATCATGATGAGTTTGATACCCTGGAGCCCATGGCAGAGTGAACTTGGCTTTTAACCTTTGAATGCCAGTCTGTCAGGAAGGAAAACATTCCAGCACTAGAGCGCGCTATCAGCCTGTGGTGGGGGCTCTGAGGGGTGGAGCTGCAGGAACTCAGACAGACCAGTCCAGGGATAAAAAGGTTCCGGAGGCCACTGGTCAGCTCAGACCACAACGGTGACCTCCATCTTGCTGTCTGTCCACGTGATCTCAGTGTCATGGTCCTCAGGGTACTTGGGAAGAAGCAGATTGGAGTTTGTCAGTCCTGAGGTTCAGAGTGGGCTGTGAGGAGTTCTCCCTGAGGCAGTGGGGGGGAGACAGGGAGTAGAACATACTTATAAATGGCTTAGAAAGTAAAGACCTTTAGTTTAATGTCAGTTTTTATAGTTCTTTAAAATTAGTTCTTTTAGAAGAGATCTATTCACAGGAAAAAATAGATATGAAGGTAAACAGAAGATTCTCAAATTCTCGGACTTATTTTATTTCATAAATAAATGATGGTCACATTCCCATCTATCCCAAGGCTACACTGTCTTGGAAGTGGTGAATCAGTGGGTCCCTCTGCAGCCGTTACGTGGAGGCTGAAGGTTGAGAAAGGGGAGAAGGCTCTTAGAACAGGCCTTTCAGGTGCTTTGGATCATGCTTTTTGAGCCCCTGCCGAGAAGTGGTATGCTGGAGCAGATAAGGCCCCAAGGCCAGGCTGAGGGAGCCTTCTCCCCCCACCTGGACCCCTTCATGGGCAGTTACATAAGCCATTGGACACTTGGGTTTCTGCCTGCCAGATGGTATTAAGACCAAGCTATGTAGGGTCCCTTTTGTTGGACCAGATGTTGATTTTGAAGAGAGTGCTGAGCTTACACCAATGGCCCTGTGCAGGCCAGGCAAGCACTATACCACAGACCTACAACCCCAGCTCTCAGGTCATGGTTTTTGAACGCTGTCTGATTGATGGTTTAGTTTATTCTTTTAGGTGTATATAACATAAGTGGCTAAGATGACAGGCTTTGGTGGTGGGGCTCTGAGTTGGGATCCCAGCTCTGCCACTTCTGAGCTTTGAGGAAGATGTTTAACCAAGCCTCCTCCTTTAAGGTTGGGGAAATTTTCCCTCAGGGTTCCTGGAGGAGAAGAAGGTGAGGTCATATCCATGAGGGCCTAGCCCAGTCTCTGGAATGTAGGAAATGGTCAGAATCCTTGGTGTGTGGCCTGGTTAGGTTATGAACTGGGAGGCAGGCCCCAAATTGTATTCCTCACAGTTGTGTTCAAACGATATGTTTCCATTGACACATGTAGAAAACGATGCCAAAGTCCCCACCTCAGATGGCACTGTGAATCCTGTGAGGCTGCTGCTTCTGATGTTCATGTGTGCACATGCGTGTGTGTTTTACAAAATTGTGTCTTGTTGCGTACGGTTTCTATTCACCTCTTTCCCTTTATACATGAACTTCTGTGTCATTAAAGATTTTTAAGAACATTAAAAAAATCAGTTGCTGAAAAAAGGTTTTATTAATAGTTGGGATTTTACTACTAGCCTCATGTGGCAGGTTCTTTCCTTTTATAATGTATGCTCCATTATTCTCTTTATGGAAAAATGCTATTTTCTGTGAATCAGTTGCTTATATATATGAGTATTCATGAACTGTCTATTCAGTTTCTTTGATCTGTTTATTTGTTTATATGTAGACTCATTGCTTTTTAGATGATATAACTAGATTTGCCCTTTCTGCTCCCTAGCCAGTTAGCTTACAATTGATGAATTACTTGAATTTTTGATATAAGAACTTGAACTTTTGATCTGAGAATCACAGTTGAATTGAAGTAGAAAAGAAGTGAATTGTCAAACTAAACTTTAAAACAATAGATTATCGTGTATTTTATCAACATCAAAATATTTATTTTCTAAGATTCAAATTAAAATGGGTTTTAATATTATGCCTTTTTGTGTGTGGAAGCAGTTTTACATTATTAGTATACTGTGTACATTTCTATAAATTTGAATTCTTAGGATTTCAAGTCAGTTTTTTATTGAAACAATTTACCTGTTTGTTTTTTGTTCTGTAGGACTAAGTTTGCCATGTAATGTTTCCAGTTCTCTCCTGAGCTATTCAATCACAGAGTCTTATACAGAATACAAGAGTACTGAAGAGGAGTTAAGTAGTTTCTCATCACCTGAACTGTTCAGGGGATCAGATTATTTGGGTAAGAATATAATTTCAACCTTAATTTTCTCCACTCTAGAAATTGTTCCTTTATTTGCAAATCCTTCCAGTGAATAAATGTTCCTTTTGAGAAGGCATTTTCTTCCTTACCAAAACCTCTATCTCCTGATTACTACCATTGTGTTCCATGCTTAGTCACAAGACTATAGAGCAAGATCCCTTAGATCAGGGAAGAGTGGAGAAATGTCATTTGGCATTTACATATAATATACATTCCATTATAAATTTTTATACATTATGATTGTATACTTGTTCTCCTGAACTGTAGTGTATTCTTATTTCATGTACTTCATTTTGTTGCATTTTTTTTTCTTTTCTGGAGTACCAGGGATTGAACTGAGGGGCGTTCTACCACAGAGTCACACCCCCAGCCTGTTTTTATTTTTAATTTTGAGACAGGGTCTTGCTAAGTTGCTTAAGGCTTCACGAAATTTCTGAGGCTGGCTTTGAACTTGCAATCTTCCTGGCTCAGCCTCCCAAGATGTGTGCCACCACTCCCAGCTTCATGTACTTTTCAATGCATAACTTATATGCTAACTAGGCCAAGTTCCTATTTTATTTTTTCTACAAATTAACAATTATTTACATTTACTATGCTTACAAATGAAGCTTTTGTTTGGTGACAATTCACCTTTTAAAAACAAACTCATGGGGCTAGAGTGGTGGCTCAGCTGTTGTGGCGCTTGCCCGGCATACACAAGTACATGGGTTCAAACCCCAGCACCCATGTACGCAACTAAGTGTCAGAGCAACGAAAGCCATGTGAAAAACTCAATAAAAATTGATTTTCTCTGTCTCTCTTTCTCACTCTCTCACTGTCCTCTCTTAAAAAAGAAAAGAAAAAAATATAAACTCATAAGGACAAAGTGAATTGTCATAAAGTTTGGAAACTAGAGATCAGATGGTTCTATACAGCCCACTTGAGAAAGTTGAATCCTGAATCAACAATGTGAATAACACAGAAACAAACCACTTTGCACTGTAGAACCTCAAAAATACTACAACTTGGCTGGACCTAATATTTGTTAAAACAATATGTCAAAACATGGCAGATGTAATGGCTATTCCTTCCCTACTCAAATGGAGCCTAGAGACATATTCTTTGGATGTTTTATAACAGCAGGACTATGGGTTGGAGGACACTACGTACTGTTAATAGCAGAGATAACTGTAGCATATTGAAATGTTGGTCCCAAGGATAGGCAGAATTAATATGGTTAAAATGGAATACTAATCAAAATACCAGTGGCATTTTTCACAGAACTATAATAAATAGTCCTAAACTTCATTTGGAAGAATGAAAGATCCAGAACAGCCAACGGAATTCTAAGCCCTAAAAGCAATGCTGGATGCATCACAATATCTGACTTCAAATTACACTGTGAAGCTATAGTAACTAAAACTGTATGATTCCGGCATAAAAAAGTAGTTGGAGCACTTGCCTGGATGTGGGAGGACCTAAGTTCAAACCCCAGCATCACATACACAGCTAAGTGTTGGAGAAACCAAAGCCAGATGAAAAAACTCAAAATAAAAGTGATTCTTTCTCTTTCTCTTCTCTTTCTCTCTTTCTCACTCTCTCTTTAAAAATGTTTTTTAAACAAAACAAACAGACAAAAAAGAACAGGCACATAGACAAATGGAACAGAACAGAGACAAATCTACACATCTACAGTCATCTCATTCTTCACAGGTGCTGAAAATATTCGTTGGACAAAAGATAGCCTTTTAACAAGTGGTTTTGGAAAACAGGTTATCTGTATGTGGAGAATGCCACTAGATCCTTATCTCTCACCCTGCACAAAAGACAACTCAAAATGGATCAAAGTCATAGGAATTAGACCAGAAACTATGCAATTCCTAGAAGAAAACATAAAATCAGCACTCCAGCATATAAGCACAGACAGTGACTTTCTCAATATGACCCCTAAAGCTCAGGAAATAGTACTAATAATTAATAAATGAGATGGCATGAAATTAAATGATGTTTGAACAGTAAAAGGTACAATTAAGAATGTAAAGAGAACCTATAGAATGGGGGGAAAAATCTCTGCTAGCTACTCTTCTAATAGAGGATTATTATCCAGACTTTTTGAAGAACTTAAAAATACCAAAAAAAAAACCCCAAAAAGAACAAAATATGGGCAAATGAACTAGATGAGCACTTCTCAAAAGAAGAAATAAAAATGGCCAACAAATATTTGAAAAAGTATTTAACATCTTTAGCAATCAGGGAAATGCAAATCAAAACTATACTGAGATTTCATCTCATTTTAGTTAGATTGGCAGTCATCAAGAATACAAACAATAAGTGCTGGAAAGAATGTGGAGAAAAAGGAACACTTTTACACTGTGAGTGAGGTTATAAATTAATACAGCCACTAGGGAAATCAGTATGGAGGTTCCTCAAAAGATTAGGCATGGAACCACCACATGACCTAGCTATACTACTCCTCAGTGTATATCCAAAGGATTTAAAATCAGCATACTACAGTGATGCAGCCATATCAATGTTATTAAATTAAGGTTTTTGTACTATAATGATACATGCATACTCATGTTTATGGCAGCACAATTCACAATAGACTGTGGAACCAGCCTAGGTATCTGTGAATGGATGAATGGATAAAGAAAATATGTATGTGTGGGTACACACGCAATGGAGTTTTATTCAGGGTAAGAAATGAATTTATCTCATTTGAAGGAAAATGGATGGAATTGAGAACACCATGCTAAAATAAGTCAAATTCAGAAAGTCAAAGGTAAGGAATAAGGAAAAGATAGATGCGGGGGGGTCCCATGAAAATCAAGGGGAGATCAGTAGAGTAGAGGGAAAGGGATCAGAGGCAGGGGGGAGGGAAAGGGAAAGTATTGGAGAATGATATTGACCAAATTGTATTGTTAAATTGGGTGCATTATGAATATGTAACAATGAATCCCACCATTGTGCATAATTATAATGTATCAATAAAAATATTAGTTCCAATTACTCATTCTCCTGTAGTAGTTTCCCACTCTTTGGCTTTGGTTGGCCATTTAACTTGCTTTGGGCAATAAGATATTGGTGAACAAAACTTGGCAGAGACTTAGAAATGTGCCTAAATATTAAATAGTTGGCCTTATTCTCTTGTACTTTTGTCATCATTATGGAAAATATATATTTTGATTAGCTTCTGTTTCTGTTGTGGGACCCCAGAATAAAAGGTACAAAGCAGATCAGCCATGGGCAACCTGCAGGCTGTACATGAGCATTCTAGCTAAAATATAGACCTATAAGCTAAAACAGAGCTATCTGAATAAACCAGTAGACAAGGGACTAATAACTAAATGCTTTTTGTTTTATGCCACTGAGATTCTAGGGCTATTTGCTCTGCAGCAAAAGCAGAATACTTCAGATTCTATACTGAGCACAGAGGAGAAGGAATTAAATAGAAGTGTCCATCCTAAATTGTGGGACCTGCTCACCCAATCTCTATTCCCATCCCAATCCAGCACATCATTTCTCTGTTTAGCTTCCAAAATACTTCCACCTGAATAAGAACCTTCTATGCATGAAAGTGGAAGATTCTTTTCTAAGAAACCTGACCAGCCCAAAACAAAATATCCAAAGATAGTTACTTTAGTAAGTATGTAGGGTTTTGACTGATTAAAGGGAAAGTAATGGGGAATGATATGGGCCAAATTATATTTTTCATTGTGTGTGTGTATGAATATGTAACAATCCTCCATCATTTATAAGAATTAAAATTCTTCAACTTACTGAAGAAGACTGAACAGTCAAAACACTATAGTGAAGTCAACTGTGTGACAAGCCCTACCTATGTCAGGAATTACATTTAGGCTTTTGGGCCCCTTTTATATATAAAGAGAGTCAAGGATCACCAGAAAATGATATTTTAATGTTAGAAGAGCCCCAAACTTAAAAAATTAGAGATCAAAACAAAATATGGGAGTGACATCAGCAACTTTTCTTAATAGTAAGCCCTGGACTCTCCTCCCCATGGACACACTGGATCAAACTGCAATACATAGTCCAGTTCTTTTTGTGAGAAATCCAGAAAGTAGTTGAGGGGCTTCTGTACAAGCACAGCAGTCACATTGAATCCAAAAGGAAAGTTTGAAATGTTCTCTTTCTATTCCCTATCTCTGGAACAGTACCACATAATTTGAAGAAAACCCCCAGCTCCCAGATTCTTCCTAATGGGAGTGGAGAGAAACAGGACAAGACCATATACCCAGTTTTCTGATTTTCAGAGGACTGTCTGAGGGACTGACTTCCATCATATGTTTTCTAAGAACAAAGATAACTTGATGTAGCATATAAGCATTTTCCATACCCCCCTCACCCATCTCAGTTCGTTGATTGGACAAAAATTCTCAGATACCAGCTTATCCCTGCGGGGAGAGAGTTCAATTATGTGTCCAATATTCCAACATTTCCAGGGGTTCTGATGGGTCAATCTTCTATCTCAACTCAGAATTCTTTTTTTTTTAAAGAGAGAAGGACAATGAGAGAGACAGAATCAATTTCTTTTAAAGAAAGAAAGAGAGAGAGACAGAATCAGTTTTTATTGAGTTTTTCACATGGTTTTCGTTGCTCTGACACTTAGTTGTGTATGTGGGTGCTGGGATTTAAACCTGTGTACTTGTGCATGTTGGGCAAGCGCTGTAACCATGGAGCCACTGCTCCAGCCCTCAACTCAGAATTCTGACAGGACCTGACATACTTTAGATGACTGAGGTCTTCTAAGAACAAAGACGTTGATTTAAAGTAGCATAAAAATTTGAGAGGGCCCCCTCAATTTGGGATGATTGTTCAGGCTCCTTTGTATAAGACCAATCCATGAGACTAGAATAGGTGTTGTTTTTTCTAATGTGTGGATACCAACACCAGGATGCAAAGAAAATGAAGAAATAGAAGCATGATCTAAACAAAGGAACAAGATAAAGCTCTAGAAATTCTACTATAATGAAATGGAGGTAAGGAATGTTACGATTTGGATGTGTGGTGTCTCCCAAAAGCTCATGTCTGAGACAATGCAAGAATGCTCAGAGGTAAAACGATTAGATTATGAAAGCTGTGACCTAAGCAGTGGATTAATCCACTTGAATGGATTGAATGGGTGGTAACTGTAGGCAGGTAAAGGTGTGACTGGAAAAAACAGGTCACTGGGGGTGTGCCTCTGGGGTTTAGTTTGTCCCTAGTGAGCAGAGTGCCTGCTGCTTCTTGACTGTCATGAACTAAGCAGCTTTCCTCCACAATATCCTTCTGTCTCAACTTAGGCCCAGAGCTGAACTTCTGAAACCTTGAGCCAAAGTACTCCTTAAGTTGTTCTTATTAGATCTTTTGGTCACAGAGATGCAAAACTGACTAAAACAAGGAATTATCTGACAACTAATTTAGAATAATCTTCATAAAGATGCTCAACAAGCTCAGGTGAATAATGCATGAACCAAACAAAAGAGAAAAATTTTAAAAGAACCAAATCAATCTTGGAGAAAAAGAACATAATAACTGAAGAGGAGAATTCAGTAGAGAAGTTCAAGAAGAATAAAGAATCAGTGAACTCTGAGACAGGTCATTTAAAATCATGTAATCAGAGAAGCAAAATTTTTAAAAAATGAAGGAGGCCTAAGAGACTTGTGGGACACCATCAAGCACAGCAATGTTTGCATTAATGGGAACCATAAAAGAGAAGAGAGAGAAAAGGGGTCAGAAAGTTTATTCAAAGAAATAATGGCGGGGCTGGAGCGGTGGCTCAGCGGTTTCGGCGCTTGCCTGGCAAGCACGAGGACCCGGGTTCAAACCCCAGCACCACATACACAGCTGAGTGTTGGAGCAACGAAGGCCATGTGAAAAACTAAATAAAGTTGTTTCTCTCTTTCTCTGTCTCTCTCACTGTCCTTCTCTCTTTAAAAAAAAAAAGAAAGAAAAAAAAGAAATAATGGCTAAAAATATAGCAAATCTGGGCAATCAAGTGAACATCCAAATCTAAGGAAGCCTACTATACCCCAAATAAAAGAATTAAGAAATTCACATTGAGATACACTACAATCAAATTGTCAAAAGTCATAGACAATTTTGAAGGCAGTAAGAGAAAATTTACTTGACACATACACAGGAACTCCTATAAACTTATTGAATTTCTCAGCAGAAACCCTGAGAAGGAAGTAAGATAATTGTATTTCAAGTGCTGAAAGAAAATTGTCAACCAAGAATACTAAACCCAGCCAAATTGTCTTTCAAGGATGAAGGATAAGGGCTTTCTGAGACAAACAAAAATTGAGGGAATTCACCACCACTAGACTTACCTTGCAAGGAATGATAAAGGAAGTGATAAGGAATGATAAAGATAAGTATATATGTAAATACTGAATACTGTAATACTATAATGATGGTGTGCAAATCACTTTTAATTCTTATATAAAAGTTAAAAACATTAAAATAACTATAACTATAAAATGTAATGGATGCACAATATAAAATATATAAATTATGACATCAGTAACAATGTGGTGAAGTAAAAGTGCAGTTTTGTGTGTAGCTGAAATTGTTATCAACTTAAACTAGATTATTAAAACTGTATAAGGGGGCTAGAGTGGTGGCTTAGTGGTTACAGTACTTGTCTGGCATGCACAAAGACGAGGGTTCGAACCCCAGCACACGTACACAGTAAAGTGTCAGAGCAACAAAAGCCACATGAAAAACTAAATAAAATTGATTCTCTCTCTCTCTCTCACTGCCCCTCTCTGTCTTAAAAAAAAAAACTGTATAAGGTATTATGTTAGTACCATGATCGTCACTAAGAAAATACCTATAGAAGATGCACAAAAGGAAAATAAAAAGACATCAAAGCATATCCATACCAAAAAAAAAAGTCACAAAGAATAGCAACAATGAACAGAGGGGAAAGGAGCTGTAACAAACAATAAGCAAAATGAAAATAGTAAATCTAGATATCAATAATTTAAATTTATATTTATATTAATTTATATTTAATTAAATATTTATATTAATTTATATTTAATTTAAATATAATTTAAATTAAATAATTTAAACTCCCCAAAGTACACACAGTGGCTAAATAGATAAAAGAACAAGATCCAACTGTATCACCAACAAGAGATTGTTTAGATTTAAGAACATGCATATGCCACCTGGTGTGGTGGCACACATCTGTGATCACAGAAGCTCAGGAGGCTGAGGGAGGAGGATTGCAAGTTCAAAGCCAGCCTTAACAACTTAGTGAGGCCCTGAATAATTTAGGGAGATCCTGTCTCAAAAAAAAAAAAAAAAGAACATGCATTTCCTAAAAGTTGAGAGATGGGAAAAGGTATTTATATGAGACACAGACGTTTAAAAAAATCTCAGAAGAGACATAGAAGGAAAATATGTAATGATAAAAGGGTCAACACACTGGGAATATATAAGAAATATAAATGTAGATATGCACCTAATATCAGAGGACCTAAACATATGAAGCAAAAATTGACAGAATTAAAGGGAGATACAGCAATACAATAATAGTTGGTGACTTCAATACCTACTTTCAACAATGTATAGAACATGCAGTGAGATAATCAGAAAAGTTAACTATGGGCTTCAACATCATAGATCAAATGGACATAAATATATATAACATTCCACCTAATAGTAGCAGAATATACATTCTTCTCCTGCATACATAGAATATCCTCCAGGGTAAATCATATATTAGGTCACAAAATGAGCCTTAGCATACTTAAGAAGATTTAAGTTATCTCATAGATTTTTTTCTGATGATAGTGGAATGAAACTAGAAATCTATACCAGACGGATTACTGGAAAATTCATAAATAGGTGGAAGTTAGCATACTCTTGAACAATCATTGAGTCAAAGAAGAAATTTTTAAAAGTTATAAACTATCTGGAGACAAAACAAAGACAGGGCATATTCAGTCATGGAATACAACAGAGGCATTTTTATTTTTTATTAGAGGGAGAGGGAGAGAAAGAATCAATTTTATTTCTTTTTTATGTGGTCTTAGGTTTTTCAACACTTAGTTGTGTATGTGGTGACGGGATTTGAACCTGGGTCCTCTCATATGCCAGGCAAGTGCTCTACCACTGAGCCACTGCTCCAACCCCTAGAGAGAATTTTATAGCAATACCTTAGAAAAGAACAAGGTAATATTACTGTACTAATATATCAAACAAGATAGTATTACTTTTAAGGAACTAGGAAAAGAACAAACACATCCAAAAGTTAGGAGGAGGGAAGAAATAATAAAAATTAGCACAGAAATAAATGAAATAGAGAATAGAAAAACAATGGAAAAAAGACCTAAGTAGTTTCTTTGAAAATATGAACAAAATTGACAAACCTTTAGCTAGAATAACCAAGAACAAAGAAGATCCAAGTTAATAAAATAGAAGTAAATAACAAAACATGACAACTGATACCACAGAAATAAAAA
>PVKS010044431.1:0-14325 GCA_004027875.1 Aplodontia rufa
AAATGTTGGAACTGAGATAAAGGAAGGTACATTCCAAGCAGTTATTAATGTCATACATGTACACACTATAGCTATATACATTTATAAAATGTACTTCATAGACATAAGAATTATGTCACTGTATTTGGGTTTCTTAGGAACAATATAGGACCCATAAGAAAGGCAAGGGATCAGGGGATGGGTTGAGGGAGGTAGAGGGGTATGGCGATGGGGGGACATTGAACAAACTGCCTTGCTGATTTGTGTGCATCTAGGAATATGTGACAACTAATCCCATTCATTATATAAAACTATAATGCAGTAATAAAAATGTAAATTAAAAATTAATAAAAGGCCATTGAATGGTTATAAATAGAGATCTGACTTAATCTTTCTTATATTTTAACAAGACTATTCTAACTACTTTAAAAAAAATAGAGTAAATAAAAGAAAAGCAGCAACCAGAGTCCAGTTACAGTATTGCAACAGTCAGCAGGAGAGATAGCAGCGGCTTCCACTAAGATAGTACTGCTAGAGATGGTTAAAAAAATGTCAGTATATCCTGAAGGATTACACAATGGGGCCTTCCCAGAACAGTACCCAATACAGGGTAAACTCTTAAACAACTCTACTTTAATTCAAGCAACAAGAAAATATTAACAATTATTGACCCTTGGGATAAAAATTCAAAGTATAAGAACAGTACAGAGATTCATTTTACCTTTATACCTTTTTGCACCTGTTCCCTAAACTAATTTTTTATTGAGAGATTTATTATAGAACAACTATACAAGTTTTTAACAAAATAATATAAAATGTATATGGAGTCTGGATATTAGAATTACCTCCAGGAGTGCCCCCTCCCCAATTACCCACGCTTGTCCCTCCCTTCCCCTTCCCACAATATCTCTAAAAAAGGATTATGTTGTATAACATTACACCTTATCTGGATTTAACACATGATACTAGACCACGTCTCTCAATGGCCAGGGTCTAGTTCCAGCCTCCACAGTTGAGTGGAGACATTCGATCCTTGGTTCTCTGGGTTAAGCAGATTTTACTCAGCATAATTTCTTCCATAGCCATCCATTTACCTTCAAAGGCTGCAATATCATTGTTTCTAATTGCTGTGTAGAATTCCATGGTATAAATGTACCACAGTTTTTGGATCCATTCATCTAGTGAGGGACATCTGGATTGTTTCCATAGTCTACCAATAGTAAATTGAGCTGCTCTGAACATAGATATTGCTCTGTCACTATAATGTGCTGAATCTAAATCCCCTGAAAAGATACCCAGGAGTGGAATAGCAGGATCATATAGTGGGCTCATCCCTAGTGTTTTGAGGATTCTCCACACTGCTTTCCAGAGGGGCTGTACCAGTCTGCAGCTCCACCAACAGTGTGTTAGCATGCCTATTTCTTCACATCCTCTCCAGCATCTATTATTATTTATTTTCTTCATTTTTGCCAATCTGACTGGCATGAGGTGATATCTTAATGTGGTTTTCATTTGCATTTCTCTGATTACTAGTGATTTGGAGCACTTTCTCATGTATTCATTGGCTTGATCAATCTCCTCTGTTGAGAAGTTTCTATTTAGCAATTTGGTCCATTTATTAATTGGGTTGTTTGTGTTTTTGTAGTTGAGATTTTTGAGGATTTTGTAGATTCTGGATATGAAGACCCTGTCAGAGGAATCATAGCCCATGATTCTCTCCATTTCCATAGGAAACCTCTTGACTCTTTTGATCATTTCCTTGGCCATGCAAAAGCTTTTTAGCTTTATGGCACCCCATTCACTGATTTTTGACTTTACTTCCTTCACTTTAGGAGACATGTTGAGAAAGCCTTTGCCTACTCCCAAATGCTGAAGTGTTGGACCTAATTTGTCTTCCATCAGTTGCAAGGTAGCTGATTTAATTCCTAGATTCTCGGTCCATTTTGATTTGATTCTCATGCAAGGAGAAAGATATGTGTCTAATTTCAACTTTCTGCAAGTGGCTGTCCAGTTTGTCCAACACCATTTGTTGAAGAGGCTGTCTCCTCTCCATGTAATATTTTGTCCCCCTTTGTCAAAAATCAGATGTTAAAGTTAGACCAATAGGAAAAGTTACTTAATTTTCTATATGCATTGCATGTGATTCAACTTGAAGTGAGACATCAGTCCTATAGGTGGAGAAGCAAGCACATTTTTTAGGCCAAAAAGAAAAAGTGGAAGAGAAGACTCTAATTAAAGAGTGAAGAAAATCTCATATTCTTTGGTCTTGGTCAAGGAAGGGATAGCTCTCATACCTAACTGTAAGACAGCTTTTTGGCTGAGATTCCATAAGAAATCATTCACACAAGAGAGGCACACCTGTGGAAGTCAAGAATCCAGCCAAATTCCCTAAAAGACAGTCCCCCAGGAGAGCAGGTGGGCTGAAAGGACCCTGAAGCCCATGTGTTGGACATCTTTATGTTCCACACCCTTCATGGGTTCCCTTTTTCCTGCCTAGGATTTGAAGGCAAATATTACAGTTTGCCTCCTATTTCAACTAAATGTTAGCCTTTACTTGAACATTAAAGGTAGGCAATGTCTCTACATGTGGGGTCACGGTAGTAAAGTAAGGAAGAGCCCCAAAGAAAACCAGAAAATCTGCAATTGGAATCAAGGAAGCCTGGAAAGCTTCTTCCAATCATAAACTCAGGACTCATAGCTGTCATTGTTCAGCAGTCTACATAGGTCCTCTTGGAGAACTCAGGAAACAGATTCACTTATCCAAATAACATTTCACCTCTTTTTCTTTCATCCAGATTGTGAGTGTTCCTTTTTCTGCTTGTGTCTACACAGCAACCTGTGAACAAAGCAAGAAAAATATACTAATTTTAACTAAAAAGAAAAGTCAACAATAACAAAAACTGTGATGTAAGAAGTATATTATTTGTATTTGTAGAAATAGATGTCTGCTTGCAAACTGCCACAAGACTGTCACACTGAATCCAGTTTCTTTTGGCTGCTGTTGTAGTTAACGTTGACTCAAATTGTAGCTTATCAGGGAACTCACAGGTCAGTGCTCCTGGTAAACCAAGAATCTAGCAACTGATAAACACACTGTCTCTACAAGCTTGTTTGGATCAGATCAATAGTTTCTATGGCACTAGAAAACTGTTCTTCCAAATAACCCTCAGCCACTTATTCATTGGTCAATCTGAGTATATGATAAAAATGACAGCTGAAATCACCAGTAACCAAGAAGGAGCTAGAGAACCAATTATTTGGCCAAACCATAGGCACCAGTGAAAGATTGGCAGCAGCTTCTGCCAGTTTGAAATATGGGTTAATTTTGCTATTAGCTGAGCAATGTCAGGAAACAAGATTATCCAAAATTAGTTGCATTAGCAACACAAGAATATCAGTGTCTTAACAAAAGAGCAAAAACATATTTTTTGCTCATACAATAGTCCAATGAGGTACGGGTGGAAGTTTTAAGGAGACTCTATTTTAAGCAGTAGTCTGGGACACAAGCCACATCATCCTTTAGACACTCAGAGTGCCCTGAAAATAGTTGAAAGGGAGTAGACAATTGCATGGATGTTATGGGTCAGATGTGGCAGTGGAACATCACTTCCTTCCATTCCATTGATGGTAACTTAGTCCTATCACCAGCTCCCTCAGAGTGAGATTTTAAAGTGTATTCTAGTTGTATGCAGAGAAAGAAAATCAATGGGTTTGCCAAGCACCCCACCAGTATGGGTCTCAGAGAGTTTAGGGGAACAATGCGTTGCTACACAGTCTCTTTCTGGCTTTTTCCTATGATAATTCTTTGGACAAAGAACAAGGGCCACTTTCTGGTTTTGGTGACTAACTTCTCCAAGGACCATTTTAGGAGATTACATTGAATGGCAAGTGTGTGTGTGTGTGTGTGTGTGTGTGTGTGTGTGTGTGAATATCTGTGTCTGTGTTCTTCCTACATCTTCCAAGGGTTTCACATATCCTTATAGCATAGTGAAAAACCCACAAGGACATCATGTGGTCTTCTGATAAGAAAGGATGAGTCCCGTGGGAGTGTTTACCAACCTCATTCATGTCACAGTGAATTTAAAAGTGATCATATGCGCAGAGCACTCTGAAATAAGCAATGAGGTGTACCCAGAGAACTGGGGAAGGGCTCCAGATGCCTTAAGCCCTACCACCTGCCTCAAGGGCCTAGGAGTCAACAACTCAGTTCCCTGTGGTCTAACTATAGCACAAATATTGGGCACATCCCCTCAATCATATTGTTATGCAGAAAAGAAAAAAATAATAAGGTCAGAAATCCTAAACCTCCCCTCCTCCTCCTTTCATAGTTCCACAGTAGATAATTGCTATTTCCGGAGAGAAAACAACGACATTCCAGGCAAAATTGGAAAAATATCTTTTAAGGTTGTATTAAAACTTCAATTAATCATTATGCTAAGGGGAAATGTACTCAAGAACTATGCAGCTATTAAATAACTCATGAATATAAATCAGAGACTTCAAATTGTTCTTCACATAAATATTTGGACACTCATCGTTATCAGTAATTATACAGCTTATCTGACACAAAGGAAAATTGAAGGAAATGGTTTGTACTTCAGATTCATTTAACATTCAGTGGGCTTGTTTCTTTAAAGTGGCTGCCTGGGAGTTGTTCAACAACTCTGCCTGGCAGAAGATAGACCCTCCCTGCCTTTCCACGGCTTCTAGAAATGAAAATGCCTGGTCAGCAAAGTCAGAGGTGTGTTTCAGGCATCTCTCCCAAGCCCACCTGAGGCCTTTGGAGGAACAGAGCTTGGGGTGCTGGGGGACTGTCGTGAGGTAAAGGCCCTGGTTTCTCCATAGGGAAACTCTTTTTGGGATTGGTCGGCGGTTGGAGGTTATTTTCCTAGTGCACTTACTCTCCTGTTGGCCTTCTGTGGACTATCATTCTTCTCTGATTCTTCACTTTTCAGCAGTGTGAGGGCTTCTCCTCTTCGTGCTCAGCTGCCAAGAAGGAAGTACGGCACCCCCTCACGTGTGAGAGAGGGACTGAAGAGCTCCAGGGCTGCCCTGGGCTTTCAACCCAGCACCGGCTCTCCTTCCCTCTTTGGATCTACTGTGAATGAAGTGAAATGAGCCACATTCCTCTGCCAGGCCTGGAAAACTGGAAGCTCAAAGGTGCTGGCCCAGGGGAAGTGCTCAGCAATGAGTTACCACTACTGCAACCCAATCCCAAGACTTCTGCAGGAGCATCTCCTCTGGGTGATTAAGCTGTGGGAACAGGAACCTTGGCCTGCCGGAGAGAGTGCCTAACAAAGAGTGTCCACAGCGCCAAGGAGATTCGTGACTGCAGAGAAAGAAATTGAGAACCAACGACATTATTTCATATCTGGGACCCAGTCATGCCTGGAGGCAGCAAGAACTTCCTCTAGACTGTTTGTGATTCAGAAAATATTCATTTTAAAGAACATGAAAAAATGCATGGATTTCAGGAATATAAGATCATGAATTTCAAATGATAAAATCATTAGTGTACTTCCTACTAAAGTGGATCTCCAATTCAGATCAGAAAGATCAGATTCCCGGCCACTAGCGCAGGAGATTAGATGCAAATTTGGAGTCAAAGTTTCATATCACAGGGGTTGGAGCTGGGTTGGCAGTTATGGGCCTTGTGTGAGGATGTGGATTTGAACCTCAGCACCACATACACAACTAGGTGTCAGAGCAACAAAAGTCACATGAAAAACTGAAATAAAATTGATTCTCTCTTCCTTTGTCTCTCTCTCACACTGTCCCTCTTTCTTAACAAAATAAAAATCCAGCTCACAGGATGCATCCTTGTAAGGAACCTTGTTTTAATCTCAACCATAGTGTCACCTGAACATGTACTTGTGATAAATTGTATTGAACCAAACACACACACACGCACTCACAATCAAGTATGCAAATAAAGCTGGTAAAACATAAATAAGGTCAATGGTTTGCTTTGATATCAATTTCCTGGTGGTGGTATTAAACTATAATTACACCAAGATGTCACTTTCCTGAGAAACTGAGTGAAAGACATATGGTGTTATGGTTGACAAGATGAGGTGTTCCCCTGAAAGCTCATGTTGTTCAGAGGTAAACAACTAGATGGTAAGAGGTGAAACATAATCAGTGGATTAATCCACTGATATGGATTAACCAGGAAGTAACTGTGAGCAGGTGGGTCACTGGAGTTGCATCTTCAGAATTTATATTTTTTCCTTGGTGAATGGGGAGCGTGCTGCTTCCTAGTTGCCATGAGCTGCTTCCCCTTGCCACAGCCTTCTTCCATGATGTTCTGCTTCAACTCTGGCTCAGAGCAAAGAAATTGTCTGATCAGGAACTGAACCTCTGAAACTGTAGTCAAAATAAACTTTTTCTCTGCTATCTTGTTCTTGTCAAGTCTTTTGGTCACTGTGACACAGAAGCTAACTAAAGTGTATGGCATTATTGTACTATTTTTTTGTAATTGTGTATGAAATTACAATCATCTTAAAATTTTTTAAATGTAAGAAACAGTTCATAGAAAAAATTTACATTTCCCAGGATCTACTTTATATGTATTTTCTTTCAGAAGAAACCACTGGAGTGACAATGGCTGACATGTCAAGAGGCACAGAACGGGAGAAAGCTGAATCTTGATCACATTCACCAGGATAACCACTGGGAAAATGTATTAAATCTTGACCACTTGTAATTATCCCATCCTGGTTTCTCAATGCTTCATAACAAATTGCCACAGATGTGGTGGCTTGAAACAGCAGCTATTGATGGTGTCACTGTGGAGCAGGACTGCAGGCACAGCTTGGCTGGGTTTCCTGCTTGGGTCCCACCAGACAGCATCTGGGTCCACTATAGACTCCTTTTCTGCACTCAGTCGGGTGGTGGGCAGAATTTGTTTTTCCTATAGGTCTAGAAGTCATAGCAGCTTGCTTTTTCAAGGATAGCAGAAGAACCTCTCCCTCCAATCTGCTACAATAATGTACTATATGATGTAACCTAAGCAAGGAACTGACGGTCCCATTCCTGGAAGAAAATCACAGGATCTTCCCACACTTAAAGGGAGGGGATGACATGAGGGCATGGCTCTTTGGGGTCACCTTGTGTGTGTTTGTTACAAATCACTTACAAAATGTTCTGTGTGATGAAGTTTTCTGTCCAATGATTTTAGTTCCACTGGAGGGGGGATTGAGGCCTCTGAAAAAGAGAAAAAAGAAGCAGCATTTTGCATAACCAAGTGTTAGCATGATTCCCCCTTTGACTAATCCTCACAATACACCTGCAGTTCAGCTCCATCATCTCCATTTTGCAGACAGAAAAGGGATGCACAACATGCACCTGCCAAGTGAAATTGAATTTCCCATCTGCTGCACACAGATCAGCTCTTGAGAACAGGAAGTGCCCAGGCAGGATGGGGTAGCTCGTGAGTAAAAAGATGCTTCAGCCTGGAATGCCCCAAGGCTCAGAACTCTGGGAGACCTGGGCAAAGTGGGCAAGGGTGTACCGGTTCATTCAAGGTGCACCATTGTGGATAGTGAGGCAAACATGACTCCCCAAGGCTGGATCCAGGGATGAGGACTATAGCTGGAAGATGATCAAGGAAAGGGAAGGGGGATAAACAGAAGCAGATGGACCACACAGGACTGCCCAGAAAGTTTCCCTTCCTCTCAGCATCTTCCAAAGGAGAAGACAGTCATCCCCACATGGGGGACTGCATGTGACAAACTTGGTATGGCTTTCCTACATCCTATGCTTCTGATTTGTTGCACACCTCTTCCCGTCCCCCCTTCCTCCAAAAACTAACTCATCTGCCTGCTCCCCTGTGAGGCCCTCGCCTCTATGTCTGCCTCTGGAAAGCTGGTTGAGTTCAGGGAAGCTCCTGAACACATTACTCCTTCCACGTAATTCCATCCCATGACATAGGTCAACGTGCTGTGTCGCTTGTGTTTGTCTACCCTCCACCAAATGGTGATTCATGAAAGCAGGGATGAGATCCTACATCTTTCTGCATCCCCAATCTAACTTGGGCTCCACTCACCACTGGTCAGGAAGCACTACCAGAACGGTCCTCAACTTAGGCTAATCTCAGATCTCAATGAAGAGAGGAAGGATCAGAGGAAGTTGGCTCACTGCACATCATGGTTCCTTCTTCCCTTATCCTGCATTTTCAGGAAAACTGTCTTTCCATCCTCAGGGGAGGCTAAGTAAGCAGGAGCTGCCTGCTGCCTCTGCCCAGAGCCTTGTGCCCATTTGCTAAATTTAACTCACTGTCACTCTCTTTCCCTTCACTTCTTCTCAGCCAGGCAACAGGACTGTTAAACCCAGTGGCAGATACAACTGTGGAATTGAGTGAAAACAGCGCAGAGGGAAAGCTGGCTGCCCCTTTGGGAAAGCAAGTTTCTGATTGTTTCAAAGCTCACATCATTTTCTCCACCTGCCAATGTCCCAGTTTCCAGTTCTCTAAGCTGAGGTCTCTAGACACTCATAGCTTTGCACTTGGGAACCCAGGCATGCCTTCTCCTCCTCCTTCAACAGAGTCCAAATTAAAGAGCCTCCCCTATACCTGAGAATTCAACTCCAGGTGTCAACAATTCAGCATGTCCATGCAGAATAGGGATTCTACTTTCAAGGAAATAAGAAAAGCTTATTCTGAGCCAAACATAAGTGACCATGGTCCAGGATTCAAGTTACCTGAATGACATGTGCCTCTCAGGAAAAAGTTACCTTAACTTTTACAGTCACAGAACAGAAGAAAGTCATATTCAGTACCTTTACCTGCTAAACTAGTGGAAGCACCTGCCAGATGGGCCACAGTGGGGTAGGCAAATCCCTTCTGTAGGTTTCAGAGTTGTCTTATAGCATTTTACTGTTAGGGTGGCTGGAGGCTAGGGGTCTGCTAAGCTCAGCAGTGCATTCCATGGGGTTTACATATTAGTCACAATGACAATGAAGCTTAAGGTAAATGTCTATGCAAAGGCCTGACATAGCCCAAAATGATTTTGACTCTTGACCTATAATATTCCATCTCTCCACCATCTCAATGTTCTAGGCCACCAAAAGAAGTAGTCTGCAGAATCTTTAATACAGACATGCTCCCACAGAGAATTTCTGTGCGCACATACTTATTTACTGAGTGACTATGGTGTGAGAGGTGGAATTCCATGGCTGTGGAGGAGACCAGCATTAATAGCATTTATGGAATAACATGATGCCCTATTTGGAAGGTTCTTGGGAAATACCAAGCGTCCAGGTAGGAAAACTGACACCTACAAGGAGCAGAATTTTAGAGCTGGGTTGCTTTTTGCTGGTAAAGAGCTTACAAGCTTGGGGAGAGAAAAATCAAACCAGGCAATAGCACAGTGAAATCTCCAGGTCTTCCAGACCGAGAGGCTAATGGATGATCTAAAAACTGCCTGCGTGTTTCAGATGGCCATTCCCAGTCCTCACGGTCACCTCCACTCTGTGCCAGGCACCTGACAAGTGCTACAAAGGAATTATCTTCTTTAATCTTTTCCAAAAGCTAGGAGGAGGTTGTGGTTAAGAATTTCAAAGATGAGAAATCTGAGGCTCTAAAACTCTGGGTTTTAAGGCTCTGGGATTCAGAATTTGTGGATTCACATTCTGTTTCTGCACCTTATGATTATTGGTGTCCCTAACTTCGCTAAGCATCTATTCACGGACCTGTACAATGGGAAGACAGGGTTTCCTAGCATCCTAAGTGGCCACCACCACACCTGAAGGGAAGAGAGAACAGGGCTTCTGGGACAGTCCCAGGATGCAAAGGGAGAGTCTACAAACAGAAAGAGCAGGGAGAACCAGAGTGCTCTGTGCAAAGCAGCCCCCGGGCAGTGATCCCAGGGGCAAAGAAAGCTTAGGAGTGCCTCAGCAGGGCTGGGCACTAGAGAAGGCAGTTTCAGACTTTGCAAGTAAACATGGCAGGTGTCAGGATGGAGTCTGCATATCTGCTGAGACAGATGATGATCCAATGCCTTCAGCATGCATTTTTGTGGATCACTGAGCCCGTTTAAAGTGTTAAAATAAGGCAGAAGAGAAAGAACAAGGGCTATGATGTTAACATTCATTCATTAATCCACTCTTTCATTCTTTCAATTTAGTATCTTGACGTTGAATGAGCACCTACTAAGTGGCAGGCCATGACCAGACACTGGAAATTTAATGCAAAGCAAGAGTGACAGGGCACTGATTAAGCCACTTAGACAAGTAAATTATTTCTAATCTTGAAAAAAAAACCCTACTGTGTAGGTTTTGTTATTAACATTTGACAAAGGACAGGTAGAGGAGGTGATGACTAGGGCTCAGAACAGTAAAGTAACTTTTCCAAGATAACACAACCAGAAGGAAATAGTTCAGCTGGAATTTTACTCAGCCTGTTAATTCAAACATCAGAGGAAAAATAAAAAAGAAGGAAAAACAAAGAATATCCCCACTTTTCAATTTCAAAGTCTCTTAGCTCTTCATTTCTAAAGTGGCTGGTGGTTAAATTTAGCAGCCCACAATTGCTTCCCAGTCCAGTCTGCATGGCTGACTGCAAGATTTTAGGATGTCGCTCTTTGATTAGGGACATCAAAATAGGCTGCTTAGCCACACTGGCCCAGCACAATGGGGGCTCGATTGGGGAGTGAATCAGCCAGGAAGCCACTGTGAATGTCAATTACAAACATCCTGGAATAGCTGCCCACAGGGCACAAGGCTTCAGTGCCGCCCCAGGACTGCCAGGCTGTGAATTGAAGATGGCAGTGAGCTTGACAAGGTGGGTCTGAGCCAAAAATAATCCCTGACTGCTCCAGAAGACTCCTAGGAAAGTGAAAGAAAACTTCAGATAGAAGCAAATCAACAGCCCAGGGACCAAAGAACTCAGTGCAGATGGGAGGAGCTCCCCTGGCATCCTATGCCTGCCAAGGCACAGGGCATGTTTGGCCTGAGACTGCATTGCTAATTCACAGAGGCATTCTAAAACTTTTTTTTTAATCTGCCAGAATTAGGTCCTAGGCAAAAAAAGAAAATGAGATCAATCATATTCATAGACTAGGATGCCCACTAATGTGAAATGAGGTGGGCTTAGAAAAAGAAAAAGAAGATTCAGGCTTTCAGACATCAAATGCTTAAGCAGGGCTCTTGAAGGGTTAGACAAAGGACTCAGCACTGGCAATACAACAGTAAACAATCCGTCATTGAAAACCAAGTTTCCATGAAGTCCAAGCTCCTTTACCAAATACTTAAGGATTCTTCCTTTGGGTGAATGCATGACATATCATTTAGTTCTTCTCAGGTCAAATGTCAGAGAAACAACTCAATGTGGATAAAGAGAAAGAAAAGAAGCAAGAAGGTTTTTTCTTTCTTTTTTTCCTCATGTAAAACTATAGATTTAGAATGTCTTCAGATATAGCCTGATCCAGGGGCCAAACAATGTCTCCAAACTACCTAGCTTGCTGCATTTCTCTGTTCCATTCTCAGCAAGATCTCTCTTTGAGCTCCTCATGGCTCCAGACCTTCATACTCATAGTCCATGTGTGGTGAGACCCCTGAAAATGTTTTTAAGAATCACTTTGATTGAACTCCTCTGGGCAACATGTCTGTCCTGAACTGCTCATTGTACAAGGTTGCTGAAATGTGCCCATTCTTTAGTGCTGGGTAATGTACCCAATAGCTTGGGGTGGGATCAGACACACAGAATTCATATGAACTCAGAGAAGGGCAGTTTCCCTAGGGAAATTGATTATTTTTCTAGGGGTGGTTATGTATGCTAGATGAGAAGGAGCAGTATTTGCACACTACACACATTTTATAAGGCTGCTCCTGCTCTGAAGGAGTTTCCAGGTGGCAGCTACTTCTATTCCTGGCCTGGCCAGTAAAGAGCTAAGTAATAGCAGAAATATCTTCTTAGAGCCTCAGCTTTTCTTCCAAAATAAAGAGTTGTTCTAATTTCTTAGTAAGAGAGTATATTGTTTAATTAGATTCAAAATAGAACCCCAATACTCCATTTATATACCAGAAAAAATATGCACCAGATTGTTGGGGAGAAGCACTGCCCCCCAATCCTCACTAGAATAACCCCTTAGTTCCTCTGCTGAGATCACTATGGAACTGGTCCATCTATTGAGTACTTAGTGTTTACCACCTTCAAGAGAAATAGCAGAGAAGAAAGAAATAAGGAGGCAAGGCAAGGGTGCATTATCAAGCATGTTCCCACGGTGGGAAAGGAACTGAATTCGTTAGGAGACAGTGTATAGATACCAGTTCCCATATGCACAGTATTTACTAACTTAGCCTTTGTCTGAAGACTGCACCCAGCTGGTGTTAATGCCTTAGCACTTCCAACCTGCTCTGCCCAGATGGCCAGAGGCAGCCCTCAGGAAAGGAACAGCAAATACTGGCACTGACAGTGTTAAATGGAAAGGGAACAAGAGACAGGTGCCAACTGGGTTATGAGATCAAAAGGTGGTTTCTATGGAAGAGATCATGCTGAGTAAAATCAGCTTAACCCAGAGAACTAAGGGTCGATTGTCTCCACTCATCTGTGGAGGTTGGGACTAGACCCTGACCAGTGAGAAAGTTGGTCTATTATCATATGTTAAATCCAGATAAGATATAATGCTATACAACATAATCCTTTTTTAGAGATATGGGGGGAAGGGAAGGGAGGCATAAGGGTGGGTTATTGGGGGGGCACTCCTGGGGGTAATTGTAATATCCAAAATCTATATACATTTGATATTATTTTGTTAAAAACTTATATGGTTGTTCAAAAATAAAAAAAATTTTAAAAAGGCGGTTTCACACATTGCACATGCATTCATCCATTTCTTGAGAACAAAGCTCTATGCACTGCCCACAGACTAGTGAGCAGCAGGAATTCCTGCCCTCACAGCACTTACAGACTGATAAATGGGAGGAAAGCACCGGATAAGCACAACAGGATAAGTAATAAGGACAGTGCAGGAAGCATGAGTCACAAGCAAGGAATGCTACTGGAGTTTGGATGTGTACTCTCAAAATTCAGAATGTACCACTCTCAATTTTGGTGGTACTAAGTGGGCTTTTCAGGATGAAATTAGTTCAAGAGGGCTCCACCCTCATGAGGGGATCAGTGCCTTACAAAAGTGGTGGAAGGAACTAGGTTAGGCTTCCTTTGCCTTTTCATCCTCTCTAGTATGCAAGGGGACAGTACTCAAGGTTCCATCTTGGAAGCTGAGACTGGAACCCTCACTGGACACCAAGTCTTCTGGTATCTTGATCTTAGATTTCCCATCTCCAGAACTGCAAAAAAATAAATCAATAAATTTCTGTTACTTACGAATTTTCCAGTCTCAGGTATTTTGTCATAGCAGTACAAATGGACAAAGGCAAATGTTTATCTAGTGTTGTGAATGGACAAAGTCATGGAAGACTTATTGAAGAAATGATTTCAGCTAAAATCTTCACACTAACCATTTTCCATTCACCATCATATATGCCTAGATTGACAGAAATTCTTTTCCTTTCCTTAGGAACTGTCTCTATTGTTACTCCTCCCAAAAGGATTCCATTGAAATCATAATTCCCAATAATTTACAATGTGATCTTATTTGGAGAGATTGTCTTCACAGAGGTAACTGAATTAAAATGAGGTCATTAAGGTTGGCCCTAATCCATACGAATGAATATTCAACCCTTCTAAAACAGGGAAATTTGGAGACAGAGATGCACACAGGGAGAAGACTTGGATTTACATTGTGCTTCCAGAAGCCAAGAAACTACCAGCAGCTGAGAGAGAGACCCTTAGCAGGAACCAACCCCAAGGACACCTTGACTTCATGATTTCAGCCTCCACAGCTGTGAGACAATAACTGTCTGTCACCCACTAGGTGGTACTCTGACACACCCTATCACTTCCTTTCTCTAAAGTGTATACTCTTAAAGCTTATTCCAGGTTTTCTTGATTGATAATAAAGTAAATTAAGCTTAAAAGTATATTTTGTCTGTAAATACAAGTGTACATATATGTATATGTATACATAAATATATATGTGTATATATATGTATTTTGAATATGAATTTTTCTTCTAGAATTCAAAATTTGGCAAAAAAATAATTGTCATGGCTGATTTTATTGTTTCAGCATTCTTCCTACTCACTAACTTAAATGTAAACATAACCAATTCTTCATGTTGAAGCAACATTCATCCATCAGTCGCAACCATAAATTGACTCTAGATCCAACCGTTTGGCAAAAACGAACCAAAACATTTCCAAGAATCAACTGGCTATGTGTAATTTATAATAGAGTACATTTATTTTATTATTATTTGTAAATTATATGCTGCACATTCTTTATAT
>PVKS010044432.1:0-14330 GCA_004027875.1 Aplodontia rufa
AAACAAGGACTCTAAATGTTAATAGCCTTGACTCAAAAAGAGGGAAGGCAGGAAGCGCTTGGAGGCCTTTAGCCGCGGTAAAGGGAGAAATAAAGTGCTTGGAGAACTTAAGACCAGTGGGTCTATTTTAATCTCAGTCAAATGCCTAATGAGAGCCGTCCGATTCCTGCCGGCCGGGACTGGACAAATGCTGGCCCGTACGGGGAACCTCCGAAAACAGTGGTAAATGGCTAAGGCAAGGTAAGTTGTTAGATATAGACAAGAACTCTATTAGATAGAGTGCCGAAGTGAAAGTAAAAATTCAGAAGCTGCAATCTAAAAAGCAGGAACCTCGAGGTTAGCATTGGGCTACCATGAGTAGAGGAAGCACTAGCTTAGAGCTAGGGTAGGATGTCCTATGTTTTGTTGGCAAAAATTTGTTCTGTGTGTCTTTGTGATTTTCCTGTGTGTTTATGTTCATGTGTAGATGAGTGCTCATAAATTAGAGTTGGAAAAGGAAAAAAGAAAAGAAAATGGATCCAAATGACTTTTAATTCACATGACTTAAGTACATTAAAAAGAAATTCAAGCTAAATCATTTAGACATAAAAATAAAGATAAGTTTATTTGTTTTCTAGGTGGTTAACCGATAGAATGTTCTATAAATATTGATTCATTTCAATACTTCTAGGATAAAGAATGAGTAAAGTAGATTTAACATAAATAGGATTAATCTCTGTAAATACGTTTGTTAGAGAAAATATCTGATGAATTTGTAAAGTCAATGTTAAAACATTGGTAATCTTGATTTAGTTTCTATAAGGTAACATATATTTGGGTTTGATAAATATACTTTTTAAGTTGAAAACTAAAAAGGATAATTTAAGATTGCTCTGATCTGGCTTTCACTAAAAGAAAGCAAGATTGATGGGACTTAAAACTCTAACAAGTGTGACTCTGTGTGCAAAAGGTATAAAAAGTTTGAAGTGATTGAGAATATTTCATAAAGATTGCATCAGAATACAAAAATTAAAAGGGTCAAGGCATTGTGGACTTAAAAATATATAGGGGAAAATTGTTGGGTGTCTGGTTTTTACCCCATTTCATTAGTTGCCCCAGAGTCATCTTGTTGCTGTTTGTAAAAACTCAGGGTGAGTTAGAATGTGTTTACAAAGAGGTTTTTAAGTTGTTTTTCAGAGCCTTCGGTAGCTTCCTAGGGAGAAAAAATAAAAGGAGATATGGATCAGGGAAGAAAACCTGCCGGTCCTGCTTTGGCGTAATTAGAGAGACTTGGAAATCTTAGCTGCGATTCCTGTAGCAGTGGCGGCCTCTAACACCTGTACTCTGGACTATTGACCGTGAACCAACGAGTTTATCTACTGCAAGAACAAATGGATATTTTGGTGGATATTGGGTCTATGTGTATTCATAACCTGCCTGGACTGAGTTTTGGCTTCCTGAGCAATATGGCTAAGTCCTAGGGAAGAGTGGCCAGTGTCATCATTATTATGTGCTTTGTGATTGGTCTTGCAGTAAAAAGGCATGAAAGGGATCAAGCAAGCTTATGCTGCCCACAGAGTTGGTGACCATGAGTCAGCAACAACATAAATGGCTCAGGCTCAAGGGGCTGGTAGTCAATGATGGGTAAGTCCCTCCAACCCCCTTATCAACCTAAGACAGGAAGGGTGCCTTACACTGCACCTAATTCCAATGACGGGTAAGAAGGGGAGGTGTGAATGGAGACACCTAAGACAGGCACAGTCACCTGTTTGTTTTTCTCCTCTCAAAGAAATAAAAAAAAAGGAGGAGATGTTGGGGACCGACCCCAACATGAGGCCCAGCTGGCTTGTAAAAGAATTGGTGGTAAACAACTCTAAGGGGCCCAGCTGGCTTGTAATTAGCAAATTGCCTGACCACATGACTAAGCTATTTGGCCACTCATTTGTTACAATTGGATAAATGGGTTTGCACTGTACCCTTATTGGTTGTTGTAATGGATAAAGAGTAGCGACTAGTAAGGAGAGAAAGCAATCAGGAGGAAAGCAGAGAAGCATAGAGTCAGAGAAGCAGAAGCAGAAGCACAGAAGTATAGAACCAGCGAAGAAGAAGAAGAAGCAGCAGCAGCAGCAGCAGCAGCAGAGACAGTGGAGAGATCAGCAGCAGTAGAAGACGCAGGTAGTAAGAGCCTGGGCTGCAGAAATAGAGACTCTAGTATGGCAGTAGAAACAAGGACTCTAAATGTTAATAGCCTTGACTCAAAAAGAGGGAAGGCAGGAAGCGCTTGGAGGCCTTTAGCCGCGGTAAAGGGAGAAATAAAGTGCTTGGAGAACTTAAGACCAGTGGGTCTATTTTAATCTCAGTCAAACGCCGAATGAGAGCTGTCCAATTCCTGCTGGCCGGGACCGGACAGGATGTTTTTTAATCTGATATTTCTATTTTCTTATTTTAATAATTTTTGGTTTGTTTTGGAGTACTTTTACATTTATAGAAGAGTTGCAAAGACTGTAGAAATGGTGTCTTTATCTTTCTCAGTTCCTCTACCTTTATGTTTGTCAACCAGGAACCAACATTGGTATATTATTCTGAACTAAACTTCTGGATTTTTTTAGTCCTTGTTCCATACCCGAACCCAATAGAGAATATCATATGTAGTCATCGTGTTTCCTTCAAAACAGCTTTTAATTGTTTTCATTTTTCACTCAATTCATTTATTATTGGTGCACTGCAATTCTATATAACAGTGGAATCATTTATTCCATGTTCATACATACACTTAACATTATTCATAAGAAACTTCCACTGGAGAAAGAATGGTATGGTAATATTAGTTTTCCTTTTTCTGCTTGTAGTTTTAAGATTTCACTCTGTTATCTTCTGGCTTGCACAGTATTTGATGAGAAATCAGCTATTTGTATCTTTTCCTTGTCTCTTGGTGTCTAAGATTTGTCTTTATTTTTGATTTATAACATAGAATCATGTTACCTGTGCTACTGTGAGCTTCTTGAATTTGTGGTTTGTTCTTTCATTAGTTTTGGAAAATTTCTTCTTTAAATGTTTATTTTCTCCCCATTTTTCTCTTTTTCATTTCCATGTTTTAAATTATACATATAATTTGATATTGTTCAATAGCAATCAATGCTCTGTTAGTTTATATTATTGTTGTTATTTATTTGATTTTCTTTTTTTTTTGCATTTCACACAGATAATTTCTATTGTTCTATCCTTAATGACTCTATTCTTTGCCTTTTAAAATCTTCTAATTAGTCTGTCAAAAGTATTCTTCATCTGTAATGATACCCCTTTTTATTCTATTACTTATATTTAATTTTATATACACATAGTTTTTTAAATCTCTGATTTAAAAACCTGGTTTTGCATGGAGTTCATCTTTTCCAATAATACCTTTCGTATGTTTACCATAGTTATTTCATAGTTCCTGTAAGGTTTTTTCAATATTTAGCCTGTACCTGGTCATTTTGTTGACTGTCTTATCTCTTACTAATGGATGTTTTTCATGTTTGCTTTTTCGAAATTTTGATTAAGTTGCAGACATTGTGTTTAAAAAGAAATTTGACATTGATTTAACTAAGATCTATGTTCAGAATTGGGCACATTTGGTACCATTGGGGATTGAGTCTGTCTGATAGGATGTCACCCTGGTTTGGGTTTTCATGTTGCTATAATTACCTTCAATACATATTCACTTCATATTTGTCCAGCGGTGTCTAGCTGATACCCTGTAGTATAGGTGGAACACAGTGTGCTGAAGATTTTTTTCTCCATATTTTATTTCCACCTTCCACCAGACTGTTCTTTATACCAGAGATCCTTGAGATGAGTACAGAATGACTTAGGTTCCTAGGACTACAGTAACAAAGCATCACACATTGGGTGGCTTAAAACAACAGACATGTATTCTTCCACTATTCTGGAGATAAGGAATCTGAAATGAAAGCACAAGCAGGGATCCATTGCTCTGAAGTCTGTAGGGGAGAATTTTTTTTTTAATCAATTTTTTATTTAGTTTTTCATGTGAATTTCATTGCTCAGACACTCAGTTGCGTACGTGGTGCTGGGGTTTGAACTCGTGTACTCGCGCATGCTAGGCAAGCACCGTAACCACTGAGCCACTGTCCCAGCCCTGTAGGGGAGAATTTGATGCTTTTCGCTTAGCTTCCAGTCCACCAGCAACCCTGAGCTTTCCTTGGCATGTAGGGTTATCACTCCCATCTCTGTGTCCAACAACACTTGGTGATCTTCCTGTGTGTCTGTATCCCTTCCATTTTTATAAGAACTCTGAGGCTGGAGAGGTGACTTAGTGATAGAGTGCTTATCTGGCAAGTTCAAAACCTGGATTATTTGATCCCCAGCACCATGAACAGCCAAGTGGAGGAAAAATGAAAACCAGATGGAAAAAGAAAAAAAAAAAAAGAACTCCAGTAATATCAGATTAATTGGATTAGCTACCATAATAACTTTCTCTTAACTTGGCTACATCTCTCTCCCATTGCCTTTTGTTAACACTTCTGAAACCTCTAGTGTTCATATATTGACATTTTGTACATTCTAATTCTTTCATGATTTTTAACATTTGCATATTTTATTTTTTAAGTCTTTTTGTCAATCCTTTTAATGTGTAGATTAAATTTATTTGGTAGTTTTAAATTATGTATTTTGTTAAAAATTTGGTTTGATGTATATTTTAATATCCATGTTCCTCTTCAATTTATTTATTTATGTTTTCTACCTACTATTTCATTAAGTGAGATTCTTTCATGTCTTGTTCTAATGTTTATGGCTACTGCTGAGCCTTGCTGGTGATGGATCATTTCTTTATGTGTTTCTTAATTTTAAAATGTGATTTCATATTTCTTAGGGCTTTAACCATGGGAATCCTGTGTGGATGAAAATGAGAGTGTCCTTCCAGATTTATGTTAGGTTATTACCAGGCACCCCAGGGCATAACTAACTAAAGATTAGTTTTGTATTATATTTTTTCTTCTGAGATCCTGGACCAGGTTGATAACATAATTTGAAAAAAGACAAGGTTAGAGTTCTTTTATTTTTTCCTACATATTTCATGGTAGCTAATTTTTTTGAAAAATATGAATAATATAAATATTTTCCTTAGAAATGAATATCTCAGATATTCATGCAATAAATCTGTATTAGAGAAATAAGTACAATCAAACCATTATATTGCAAATATGATAAACAAATAATATTATATAGTATTTGCCTTTGAGCCAAAAAATAGGAAAAGTATCTAATAATTGCAATGTGGCCAAATCTAAGGCCACATGTAAGATGACATTGCAATGAGTGATTCTGAGAAACGAGAGATTTTCATTTCTCTGTTTAACTTTGATAATTTTTTCCCATTTCCCCAGACCTGAGAATTCCTATATGCCTAATGTGTTTTCTATATCAAATTTTCTCACTCAATAGCCTTTGGTCTTTTCTTCTAACAGGATTTTGTAGCTCCTGGTATTCATGTGCAACTCAAGTAAATATAAAATCTCAGAGCTTATAAACTGCATGGAATCAAAAAAACTAAAAGTAAATAGAATGATAGTAATTATCATCCAGATAATATGACCTCTGGTTTTGGATACCTTGTCCTCTCTTATATAGCCCCTCAGATCATGTGAGACTCTTTTAAACAAAGCTGTTGATATTTTTTACTTGTTGGCATTATAAAAAGTAGCACACAGTTATTGGGATCAAAATTAAAAACTCATTCTGTTGATTAATCTGGCAACTTTTGAGAAATGGAAATAAGAAAATATTAGCTGACACTAAATGGGCAATCAGATATGTGCTTCATAATATATTAAATAACCCTGTTAGAGATATACTTCGAAACTGCTGTGACTCCAGGTAGTGAATCCATATTTTCCATAATGCTGTGTTGTAGAGATTCTAGGAGCTTTTCAAGACCTCAATGCCTAAAGAATGTTTCTAAACCGATGGTTCAAGTCAGTAAATTCCAAATGTAGGTTTCATGAAAATGTGGTAGATGATTGGGTTCTTTCCAAAATATTTGTCTTTGTGCTGGAGCGGTGACTCAGAGGTTTTGGAGCTTGCCTGGCAAGCACGAGGACCCAGGTTCAAACCCCAGCAACATGTACACAACTAAGTGTTGGAGCAACTAAGGCCATGTGAGAAACTAAATAAAGTTGTTTCTCTCTTTCTCTGTCTCTCTCACTGTCCCTCTCTCTTTAAAAAAAAAAATTGTTTTTATAGAAATGGAAAAATTTCCTTTGGAACTGGCTCACATAATTATGGGGGCCAAAATGTCTCATAATCTTCCCTTTTAAGATTATAGAACCAGGAAAGCCATTGGAATAATTAAGTCCAAATCCTTTGTTTTGAGAACCAGGGAAGGTCATGGCATAAATTCCAGTCCAAACCCAAAGTCCATCTGATAATCACCACTGGAGTTTGAGGTGGGGGTAATGACATAAGTCCTGATCCAAGATTGAAAGCCCATGAACTAAGAGAGGGCCAGAGAAGATAAATGCTCCAGCTCAAAATATAAGCAGATTTGTCTTTTTTCTGCAGTTTTGCTTTATTGAGTTCATCAATAGATTGTCTAGTTGCCCACATTGGAAAGGACCAGACCATCTTCTTTACTTAGCCCACAATTCAAGTGATACTCTTATGGAAATACTGTGAAAAACACACCCCAAAATAGTGTTCACCAGCTATACAGGAATCCCTTTCCTCTGTCAAGTTGATATGTAAAACTAGCATCATAACATAGTATATCAGAACATAAATTAGTTAAGAAATAATATAGTATGTATTATTTGGCAATATAAAAAATAAAAATGATAAATATGTCATATTGTATAAATCTTTTTAAAAAATATTTGATACTTTGAACTGTTATAAATTGGAACTGAGGTAGGCTAAGTATATCTCACGAATGACCTTTAACATTAAGGCACAACCCTTCTTTGTCCCCTTTGACCTGTTGGCCATTATTTATAATTCTCCACCCTTCTAGTCACATGAATTGAAACTTGTCAGAGGCTGAGTATAATTACTCATCATAGATGAATAATGGATAAGATGCAAATAATTAGAATTAGGAAGAGCTGTATTAAGTTGGATTAAGGAAAAAAATTTGTAATGATTAGCAAGCTTTATCCTTTCACTTGCTGTTAGAATCCTGTATCCTCTCCATTTGAGTTAATAATCCAGCGGATGAATGAAAGTACATGAATATTGAAATAATGTGTATCTGAAATATTCAAGTCATTAGGACACCTGGTGTCTCAATATTGCTTTTTATATAATTTAATACTTCTAAGGTTTCACTAGAAATTGTTAGTAGTGTGTTACTATTAGTGAGGTGATTCAAGGAGACCAAATGCAAAAGGACATTTGATAATAGCTGTAGCTAAATGTACACTGATATGCAAATAGACCCACTGATTTTATCAGTTTAAATGGGGTCTTTAAACTAGCTTTTGTACATCAATAAAAATGAACTGTGTTTTCTATGTAGAAAATTGCTTCATATATTCGATTATTTATAAGAAAGTCATGAGTGTTAGCACCTTCTTTAAAATACTATCAGAGCAACAAATTAAAAAATCTGTCTTGCGATTTTTTTTGAGGGGGAATCTAATAATTAAAAATTAAAGTTGAAGAAACATGTTTGCTTTTAAGAATTAAAAAATAACTTGATTATCTTTGAACATGTTCTTCTAACAGTTTCAATTGAAAAACACAGACCCAGCCTCTGAGAGTTCTAGTCAGTGTTTAGATTTTATAGATTCCCACCTTATGTTTTACTTCTTATATGGTAACTTGCAAAGTGAATAACTGAGTCAACTAAAAATATACCATCATTGTCTTAAGCAGCAGTAAAATTCCAGCAGACTAAATTTTGCCCATAGTCAGGGGAAGATAGAACAGGATTGTTTTCGTCCCAAATACAAACTCAGCAGTTTTCCCTGTCAGCAGTTGCTCTTCAGATGCATGCACAGTCTGCCACTTAAAATTCAAAGCTATTTTTCTTTCCATCCTTAATCATTTTTATGCGTTAGCATCGCAATATCAACATTTTTAAGCTAGAAGTTAATGTTGTGACCTATGTATTTTGTGAAGCTTAAATCATTCCAGAAATTAATCTATGCCTTTTGAAATTAGATTAGTGCTTATTTTGAGGGTGAGGAGAGGAACAGGAAGTGCCCAGGATGGGTTCAAGAGGGTTCCTGGACACTGGAATGGTGGCTTTGTGGTTACAGTGCTTGCCTGGCATGTGCAAGGATGTAGGTTCGAATCCTAGCACCTTGTACACAACTCAGTGTTGGAGCAACGAAAGCCGTACGAAAAACTAAATAAAATTGATTTTCTCTCTTTCACTGCCACTTTGTCTTTAAAAAAGAAAATTTCTGTGCCCTGTTACCAATCCAGTGCCTGATCTGAGGCCAGAAACAGATATATAGTCAAGTTAAAAACGTTCATAAGTCTGGGTGAATATCTTCAGATTACTTTATGTATATTTTATTTTGCTAATAAGTTTACCAAAAAATAGCCATGCTCTTTCACTGTTATATTTTAAAATAAAAGTTCAATTCATAAAATTTTGCATTTTAGTAATAATAAAATGTAATGAGCCTGACGAGAGGTAAAGTGACATGGACAAGGCAGTGTTAAATGTCAGCTGAACTGCTGCGCTATCCTCTGTTTAATTTTTAAAAAGGCTAATGCTGGCATGAAAATAACCAGTGCTTGAAAATTACTTTATAATTTATGACCTTGTACAACACTACTGTCTGATAAATCTTTCTTAAAATAGATGCAGATATTTGCAGCTATTATAAGGAAGATTTATTAGTCAATAATTTTATTTATTACATAACCATGTATTATTTTAAACAATTAAATATATTTTTAGGAATGAGAAAACTACACCCCAAAGTATCACACTTGACTTGAACTAAAATAGCAGCCTGAAGGTCTCTCTAACCTCCACTCCCCCTGAATCTGGTGTTGTATGTCACCTGAAGTGCAGGGAGGAGATTTCTGTGGCGTTCTCTAATCAGAACAAGTAGAGCTCCTCCAAAATGAGTGTAATTGTCTTGAGGACATTCCTTGTATTCTCATCATACAGGATGAAAACTAGACGTGACATCACTCCTTGAGTCATGATTAACGTGGGCCCAAGCTTTGGTCTGCTCTTTTCTCCCCTAAGAATCATTTGCTCTTCTTCTAACCTGAATATATCCCTTCTTCCTCCTCAGTCCTCTTTGTTTACCCTACTGGTCCTTCCTCTATTTTGAGAAATTCCCTCTCCCTCTGTCATGTTTTTCCTTTCTCTCTTTCTTTACTTTTTCTTTCTTTCTTTTTTTTTTTTTCATTTTAGTTTTGAGAAGTAGTGTCTAATCATGAAGCAAACAGTTTAGGGGCATGGTGGAGGTCACCGGAGGTGGAATGACATTTCATCACTGGAGGTGGATGGAATGAATCCTAGTCTTCCTCCCCACAACCCCCTGCTCATGTCTGTCCACTTGCTCCAACATATTTACATCAAAACGTTCTCACTTCACAAATGAACATCAGAACACATATTGCTTACCACCATGATACCAAATCCTTACAGAAGAGTAAGTGAAAAGATCATAATTCAAGTGACATGGAGGTTTTGAACTGATGTATTGTTCAGTCCCAGCCCTGGACTGAGTCAAGTTATCACCCACTGGAAGCCTGCTGCTTGACTGCCTCATTTCTTTCTGTGTCATTGCATGCATCTGCAGCAGCTTTAAGCCTCCACTTGGTGTTAGACAATGAGGCTTCCTTGCAGTGGCCACTGCAGTTTGTGTCTACAAAGCTCTCCAGAGTCTATAAACCAAATTGCTAGCAAAAAAGGACTAGATTGGAACGAAAAGCTTGAATTTTCTATCCAGAGATATAAACAGTATACAGTCTAGATTAAAAAAAAAAACTCCATTTAAAAATACAGATGAAATTTAGCTGTTGTAGCATTGCTCAATCCCCCACCATCTCAATGAGTTCATACTGTGTAAATATTGTGATCTTAATAAATAAATACTGAAGCACAGCTGGCGCCAGCAAGATATCGCTGTTGGGTTGCTGTGGCCCTGTTATCACCGGTGGGTGTTGCTAATTATTCTCAGAACTCCGGCTCTGGCATACTAGGAGAAAGGAATGCAGAGGAAAGTCAACAGAGGTTGAAGCAAAAATAAAACATTGTTTGTTTCAGTCCATAGCAAGGTCATTCCACCCTTGTGAAAAACAGAGATACATATAGTATAGGTATGTGGGTTGCATTTCTCTGTAAAAATGATTTAACAACACTATTTAGTTCAGCCCTTGATTGCATTCCAACTGATTAAAATTCACACCACTTGTTTGTAAGGGCAAAAGGAGGTAATTGGGGTGTTCAAAGGACAGCACCGGGAGCCTGAATGTCTTAAATGAATGAGTTTAACCAAGAGAAAGGATTTTTTTCCTTCCTGCCTTTCTGACAGGTGTGTTAATGACCTAGCTTTGCACATTGCACACAAAAGAGGTTCATTGTGTATAACTGTCTTGACTTGAGAAAGCAGATGCTCTTTAGACTTATTTTGAAACAGAAGAGAAGCTGCATATGAATTGCTGCATTCTTTTTTGAAAATGCCACGGCTAATTTTACTTGCTGGCAGCCAGTTAGACCTGATGACCACAGCACTCCACTCTGGTAGTGCTGATGCTGGCTCATCAAACTATTGCTGCCTTTCAAGTAATGCTATTTGACTTTGAGCCCAATGGATAAGCAGAAAGAGGTACTGTTAAAGAGCTTCTCATTGTTTCGTGCTGTTATTCTGAAGAATCTATTCTCATTTACTGCTCTCTGCATTTCATTACATAATAGGGGGGAGTAGCTTCAAAACATGTAAATTACCGTAAGTACAAGTTCCATTCTTTCTTCTTTTGCTCTCTTCTTCCCTAGTCTTGTTCTTGGCAAACCTTCTTTTTTACCCACAATAGCCCTCCCTCCAACCTCCCCATTATTAAAACAATGGAGATTCTAAGGAAAGATGATTTGGAACCAGTAGTTCTTGTGATTCTCCATGGAGCAGCTCCATCCCCTAAAATCAAGGCCAGAGACTGCTGGAAGTTCCCTGATGTTTAATTCAGGAATGCTGGCATAGTGAAGAAAGGCATCCCATACTTACTGAAACTCTTGGGAAGTCTCTACAAGGCAGTTTATGTATAGAAGGAACTGGAGCTCTTTCATAATACATATTCTTGCCTGGATTATTCAACCAAATTATTCTTCATGTTATTCTATATCCCAAAGAAGTCTCAACCCAGATAATAAAGCTACTTATGCCTGAAACAGATTGCGTTTGTTTTGACTGATTCTATCCGAATGTTGTTTCTATAGTTGCTTGCTTGAGTCACTATATTAGTAAAGTGATACTCATTTCAATTAAATAGAGAAAGAAAAACAAGAACTCTCAAAAATAGCATCTTGCCTGGTTTTCAGGCATAATAAACATCGATGCCAAGGGAACGATTAAAAAAAAGGCAGCTAACACCATTAAGTTAATGAAATGTTCATCACAGTATGTGATATTCTAGCAGTAGTCTTACATCAGATTTCAAAATGGACCAAGCTATTGTCACTAAAACTCAACACTCAGATTTTCTTCCTGACCTTTCCAGAATCTCCATGTTGATTTTGATTTGCTCCTTTTTGAAGTCACTCTCTTGGCTCTGCTGCACTGATTTTAATCTTCACTTTCAGTTGCTTGGAACTGCATTCTTTCTCTCAACAACATTTGTTTGCTTATTTCTTATTTTCTATGGTGTCTGCCTTAAAGTGATTCCTTGGCCTCTAATTCCTTTCTCCTCTTAGGAAAGATTCCCAAAGTCCATGTGAGCCATAAGGAATCCAATATTTTATTATATTTCTAATTGGGTTAGCCACCAGGACAGCTGTCACGGTCATCAGTGGTGAGTTTCTCTGGAGTCCAAAGCATTGGAGGAAACTTAAGGTGTTTACTAACTAGTTCAAATGCTTTCGAATGCAGGCATCATGTTTAAAATGGAACCAATGATCATCTAAAAGTCTCTACCTTCTGCGTCTACGAAGATTTAAATGCCATTGCTTTCCAAAGACAAATCATATAATTTTGGGAAGCTCTTGTTATGATGTGCCACTGTTCGTCTTAAACCACTAGCCCTCTTTTGGTTGCTCTTCTTCCCTTCTCCAGCCACGTGAAATCAGTGTGACAGATCTTTGAACAAATCAGTCTTCAGATATTAGGAAAATGTTTTGCTTTCATAAAATCCTTTCTTTTCTCCAGAAAAAAAACATCTCAACATTTTCCAACAATTCTTCAAATTATTTAAAGTCTCTCCTTGTCAATGTAGGTATATTCTGGTTATTAATTTCCTTCTTAAAGTTCAATCCCCAAATTAAACACAAATAAAGATAATCAGATATCTACTTTTGAATACCTAGAGCCATGTGCACTTAGCTTGTAGTGGCAAAGAGTGCAAGAAATGGTTACTGAGTTTGCAGAAAGATCTGGACAAAAATCTCAGTTACACCACCTGCTAGTTCTATTATCATGATTCCATGTGTTAAAATCTGTACCATATTTAACAGTGGACTGCTGTGAGGATTTGAAATCACACAGTAGTACAACTAAAGAGTGCTTGGTTTTTGTTTACAGGAATTATTTCTATATAATAATTACATATATAGTATTGATGAAAATGTTGGTAGTACTGCAGTCATTTTTGGATTTAAACCTAATTGGAATAATGTTGTCTAATATTCAACCAAAGAGTTTGCTTTTTTGTCTTTTTATTATATTTCTTTCAAGCACTCATGCCATTTGAGATCAGAAAAGAGGTTTCCAAACTGTGTTCATACTTCCATAGTGTCTCAATATTTTTTTCACAATGATTGTAAGACAAAAAATGTAGCTAACAATTATATCTCTTATGTAAATGGATTAATCCAAAAATTAATAAATATTTACTTTAAAACCCATAATTAATTTAAAGAAATTAATATTTTATTTAAGTTTTACATAGCTACAATCACTTACTAGTGGATGAATTCACAAACTGTACTAAAAAAACTCAAAATTTGGACAACGCCGTCTTCACTTACTGCTGTACTTGTGTTAGACCACAGACACCTCCTAAATCCCACCTTCGTAAATATGTGACATCATCAATACGAATGTTGAAAATACAATGTTCTAGTCATTTGTATGAATGTTCCCCTAAAACATTAAAATGTTGTTTTACGTTTCCACCAATTTATTTGTAAAATATCAGAATCATAAACTTAGAGATAATTAACATTTTAAAGTGATTTACTTTGACTTTTTTTTAAGAGAGAGATACAGTGAGAGAGAGAGAGAAAGAGGATAAATTTTATCTAGCTTTCCAGGTGGCTTTCATTGCTCCAACACTTCATTGTGTGTGGGGGGCTAGGATTCAAATCTGCATCCTTGCACATGACAGGCAAGCAACATAATTTCTGGTGACCACATCAGCCCCTCCTTTTACTTTTAAGGTATGCTTTAATATATGCCAATTGTACCTATGATATGCCTGAGAGATTTTTAATATGAACCTAAGAAATTCAACCCCCCCATGATTATTAAATATTTTCTTCTGAAATATACTTCTGGCAGTTCACATGTAAATGCAACTTGCTTTGTCATGAAGCCTAATAAGTCATTTCCACCTTTGTGTTTTTCATAAATTAAATTATTTAATTAAAACTGTATGTATGCGATGTCTCCAGTTTTATTACTATTGGTTGCTGATGAACAGTAACGGACTCAGCCACAGCCTTTCATATGATGATTTGAAGCATGCTATTCTTCATAAGATAGGATCATTTACAGAGTATTCCTCATTATCATCATCAAGATGAAACAACTCTTGACAATTTGAAGGCTGGCCCACTGTACTCTCAACTAGTTTTAAGGAATCAGGATTTATGAGGTACTGTGTCTCCATTTCTGTTCTGTTTGCTTCTCTGAAATTAGAAGCAGTAATGCAGAAGGGAGTCTCTCCCGGCATGTCTCAAGGGGATTCCTTACATCCTTGTTAGGAGACAGGACTGCAGACTGGGATCATCTCACAGTTGCCAGGAGTGACATATGTGAGCTATCAATATCAAACAGTATACTTCTGAGCCATGGAGAAGTCTCCCCTGGGCCACTAATGTATTTGGAATAGTTCATTAGTTAACACTATTCTCAGGTAAATTCACAAAGAAGCTGCTTCTTTCCCAAGTCATCTTCTCTCAGTATGATTCCCTAGCAGTCTAAGTGCCAGGGCTATGACTTTTGGTT
>PVKS010044433.1:0-14327 GCA_004027875.1 Aplodontia rufa
AGGCTCCTGAGTAGCTGGGATTGCATGCATGCACCACTGCACCTGGCTTAAGAATTGGACTTATTTTTATGGTTCTTCAGGATAGAATTTTGATAATTGGATGGAAACTGTATGGAAAAATTAGAGTTCAGGGGCTGGAGTAGTGGGTCAGTGGTTAAGGCATCTGCCTGGCATGCACAAGGACATGGGTTCAAACCCCAGCACCACGTACACAACAAAATGTCAGAGCAACAAAAGCCACATGAAAAACTAAATAAAATTTATTCTATTGCTCTCTCACTGTGCCTCTCTCTCTTAAAAAAAGAAAGAAATATTAGGGTTCAAATTAGTGAAGGTAAGAACTACACAGGGAAAGTTGTCTATAAATGAAGAGGGCAAGGTAGGAATACTCTATGCATTAGGGAAGTGCTTGAAAAGTCTGAATGGCCACACCCACCAGGAACTTTGGAAAGTGGATTCCTGCACTGGCAGAGATTGAACCATTGATCTTCAAGAACCCAAACATCTCTTAAGTTTCATGACATTATGATCCCCCTAGGAAAAACACATTGTAAACATCCAAAGATTTCCACTGGCAAACAACATAAATTAATTTTCTCATAATTCTGGAGGCTAGAAGTCTGAACTCAAGGTGTCAGCAGAGCACGCTCCCTCAGAAGTCTCTATGGAATAATCTGTTCTTTGCCTCTTCTAGCTTCTGGTGGCTCCAGGCATTCCTTGGTTGGGGTCTGTAATCTCTGACTCAATGGTTACGTTGCCTTCTATTTTGTCTTCCTCTTCTGTTTGTCTCTTGAAATGACACTTAACATTGGATTTGAAGTCCACTTGCATAATTTCGAAAGAGCTCCACATTTCAAGATCCTTAATTTAATTACATCTGCAAAGATCATTTTTCCAAATATAAGAACCTTAATAGATTCTGGGATTTCAGACATGGACATATTTTGGGGATTGCTATTCAACCCACTGAACTTTTATTTAGGTACTGGGTATTGAACCCAGGGGTACTTTACCACTGAGCCCTTTCAATTTTTTTAAAAATTTGAGACAGAGTCTCACTAATTTGCTGAGGCTGGCTTTGAACGTGGGATCCTCCTGCCTCAGCTTCCTGAGTTGCTGGGGTTACAGGTGTGCACCACCATGCTTGACAGCCACTGCATTCATTTTTAATGGTCATTACACTATCATCATTTACCATCATCCAACCAATAGTGCTTTTACTATGATGATGTTTTCTCCACACAAAGCAGAGCAATGTTGAGAAAATGTCAAAAGAGCAGTGTAGTACATAATAAGCTAACTCTTAGAGTCTGATCTGAATTTGATTCCAATTTTGCTACTTAGTAGAAGGTTACCTTCTCTATATTTCAGATTCTTCATCTCTAAAATGAGAATAGTAGACCTCTCTCATAGCATTAGTGTCAATATCCAATGGAATAATGCCATTAACATAGGGCCAGGCATATTGCTGACATTCTACAAGTGGTGAGAATTAATTATTAGGAATTTATTCTTTTTCTCTGGTTTCAGGATGCCAGGGGTGTCAGGCTTTTATTCTTCCCTAGAAATTGTTGAAATTGCCATGTTTATTGAGGATTTACTTTGTACCACACACTATACAATAGGTGATTAAAAACAGGTGCCAGTCTGATACCATAAGTAGAAAATTCTACACCTGACCTAACGTGTTCAGTCACAGTCAAAATGCAGGTGCATCACTGTTGGTTGAACTGTAGACTGGTATAGCCACTCTCTGGAAAGCAGTGTGAAGAATCCTCAAAAAATTAGGGATAAGCCCATCATATGATCCAGCTACTCCTCTCCTGGGTATTTTTCCAGGGGATTTAGAATCAGCACATTACAGTGACACAGCAAAACCAATGTCCATAGCAGCTCAATTTACAATAGATAAATTATAGAACCAACCCAGATGTCCCTCACTGGATGAATGGATCCAAAAGCTGTGGTATATATATACAATGGAGTTCTACTCAGCTATTAGAAACAACAGTATTGTGGCCTTTTTTTCCTTAGAGAGAGAAGGAAGGGAGAGAGAGAGAGACAGAGAGAGAAAGGGAGAGTTAATTTCATTTAGTTTTTCATGTGGCTTTCGTTGATCCAACACTTTGTTGCGTACATGTTGCTGGGGTTTGAACCCACGTCCTTGTGCATGCCAGGCAAGTGCTATAACTGCTGAGCAACTGCTCCAGCCCCGAAGCCCCGATGTTGTGGACTTTGAAGGTGAATGGATGGCAATGGGAGAAATTATGCTGAGCAAAGTTAGCCAAACCACAGACTCAAGTGTCAAATGTTTTCCCTCAGGCTGGAGCAAAACCCAAGCTTGGGCGAAAGGTTGTCAAACTTGTGTATTAGACCCAGCAAAGGCATAGCAACACATAATCTAGGGAAACCATAGGGAGGGGGAGGTGGGGTGGAGAGAAGAGGGACAGGGCTTAGGGAGGGATCTAGGGAAACAATCAACGATGTAGCATACTCTTTACCACCCTAAGAATCCAAATAACACTTATGCAATCATTTAATTCTGGAAAATTCACAAACTACACATTCGTATCAGTTGTAGGGGTGAAATATAGAAGAATCAAGAGACTGCTGTGTGGGCAATGTGGGAGTAACTCTGGTTTAGGAGCAAATGCATATCATATTGTTAGTTTATACTCATTTATGATTGTACAATAACTCAACTCCTTAATAAAAAATAAAAACAAAAAAATTTAGGTGCTCTACAAATGTTGGGAAAATAATGTTTAGTCCATATGTATAAGACATATATAACACACAAATGAATTTCATGTTTAGTATTGGGTCCTAACACCAAAATATCTTCTTATGTTTATGTAAGTATTCCAAAGTCTAAAAACATCCAAAATCCAATATACTACCCATCCCAAGTGTTTCAGATAAGGGATACTCGACCTGTAAATCCTCAGGCATCTACTGTTACACATTGATATTGACTGGGGGGAAAGGATCTGTGAGAAGATATGTGCGCTTTATTCCTGGAGAGAAAGTCAAGGAGATGAGCAGAAATCTTAATTAATTTAGGTTCCCCAAGAAATGGGTCCTAAGATAAAAATTTTAGCACAGGTAATTTATTTGGGAGACAATCGTAAGACACACCAATAAGGGAGTGGGAAAGCAAGATAGGTAAGGAGAGCCAATGAAGTTATGAGGAGAGTTAGCACTGTGGTTAACTGGAGCTTCATTGTACTGGGAAACTCTAGAAGGCAACATAAAACACAAACATCAGAATTATCTACACATCCTGCTGTGGGTATTTGGTTGAGGACTGTGTTCAAAAAAAAACTTACCCACAAGCAGGGCAAGCATGCTATTGAAGAATCTTTAGGCAAAGAGATGCTGATGTGAGTATTTGGGAAGAGCCAAGGAGATATGCTCAGGGCACAGGCAACATGTGATGCATGAAGAAAACATTCTCAGAGACAAAGTCTGAGGCCTGTAGGCAAAGGGTGTTTCTAGCAGAAAGTACAGGGATTTTTTTATCACATTGGTCAGCTTTCTGTTCTAGTAACAAACACCCAAGGAAATCAACTTATAAAGTTTTGGAGGTTCCAGTCCATGATTGCTTTGGGCCTGTGGCAGCACATCATTGTGGGAGAATGTGTTGGAGCCAAACTGTTCACCTCATGACCAGGAAGCAAAAAAGAAGAAAAAGAAGGGGCTAGAGTCCCACTACTCCTTTTTAGGGCATTCCCCCCCCCCATGATATGAAGGCCTCCTACTGGGCCCTCTACTAGGCCCTTCCTCCTAGTGGTTCTACCTCCTCCCTATGATACCAACCTGGGGATTAAACCTTTAACACATGGGCCTCTGGGGGACATTCAAAATCTAAACTACAGCCTTTGGGAAACAACATGCTTATTAGGGGCCAGGTGACAAAACACAGCACAGATCTGGGAAGGACTTTCTCCTCATTAATGCCTAGAACATAGTAAGCAATATCAGAGTAAGGGCTCAAAACTGTTCTGTTCAAACACCTCATGGTTCACATATTTGGGGTGAAGTACAAGCTGATTCCCTGACAGGGAAAATTATGATCTTCTAGAGGGTACTAAAAGCTGGGAAAATAGTGAGGGGAGGCCTGCTTTTGGCTTCATGGGGTTGGGACTCTAAAACCCAGGCTGTGGTGGAAGAAAATTTTGTGAACAAATATAAATTTCTCCCAGGACTTCTCAGAAATAACTGAGGACACTTTGGAGAGAAAGGTGCCCTGGCACAGATGAGGGGAACAAACCAGTGGGATTTTAATTTCTACTGTTAATAGACAAAGAGCTGTGCAGACTGTGGAAATTTAGGTTACATGATTCCCTTCTATACTTCCTTCACAATAGGCTGCTGCTATTTATGAACCACCTATTATTGCATCAAGCATCTTTCATATCTTATTTCTTCAGTGTGTTAGATCCAATGTACAGGTAAGGAAAATGAGGTTTGAGGAAGGGAGATGATTTAATTATTGTACACAGACAGTACAGTAGTGGATCTGGTATTTGAGCTCTAACTTATCCTTTAAAAAAAAAGAGAGGGACAGTGAGAGAGAGAGAGAGAGAGAGAATTAATTTTATTTAGTTTTTCATGTGGCTTTCATTGTTCTTACGCTTCATTGTGTACGTGGTGCTGGGGTTTGAACCCAGGTCCTCGTGCTTGCCAGGCAAGCGCCGAAACCACTGAGCCACCACTCCAGCCCTGAGCCCTAACTTATCTGACCTGGGAACCCATGTTGTTTTACATTACTGCCTCACAATAGCAGCTAACATAATGAAACATGTGCATGAGTGAGTGTGCACATATAAACTATTTGAATCTGGAAATAGATTTCAAGTTGATAATAATCTTAAGAAGCTGAACCTATAACCATTTATTAAGAGTTATATGAGCTGCTTAAGTTATGCAAGAGATTTTTTTAAGGAACAACCCCAGCAGAATCTAAAATGAAAGGATAAAGAACTGAAGATGAAGAGAGTAAATGCCAGTTTTATTCACTGACATGAAAAAATGCAATAAATGAAAGAATGGCACACCTTTTGCTTTTCTCCTAACACGAATAATAGCTCTTTGCTTTACACTGACGTTTTTTATGTAGTGGTGGATGAGATCTGACTCTGTAAATCAGAAGATCATTTTTCTGCCTGAGATATAGGGATTTTTTTCATAGCCAAAAATTCTCTTTCTAAAATGGATAACCAGCCATTTAGAAAAGTAATAGACTGGGGCTAAAGTGGTGGCTCAGTGGTTATGGTGCTTGCCTGGCATGTGTGAGGACCCAGGTTTGAACCCCAGCACCACATACACAAATAAGTTTTGGAGCAACAAAAACAAAATGAGAAACTAAATAAAATTGATTTATTCTCTCTCTTTCTCTCTCTCTTAAAAAAAAAAGAAAAAGAAAAGAAAACTAATAGACCAAGGGCTATTAGTGGGAACTCATGATTGTGTAAGAACTCTAGCTGTGTCTCCCTGGCTGCTATAGTATCATTCAAAAAGTTGGGTTTAAGTTGGGTATCGTGGCACACACCTCTAATCCCAGCCACTCAGGAGGCTGAGGTAGGAGTTGTCTCAAGGGTGCCCCACAGTAGGCTTAATTTTTAGATGAGGAAAATGGAGCTCAGAGAGAGAGAATTTATGATATCCAAAGCCTTGCAGGTTTGTAAATGATGCATTTGCTCTTGAAGGTTCTAAATGCTGGAGTTTGAACTCAAGTAGTTAAAGTTTAGAGCTTGCTTGCCAAGATGAATATGGTATACTGTTACCCTGTATGCGAAAATAAGAGAAGAGTCCTGGTCATAAAATGTTTTTTTTAAAGTGCAGGCGTGCATAAATTATTTTTGGAGTATCTATTCCTTCTTAGCAGTCATTGACCTTGTAAATAAATTTCTGAAGTATTTATTTGATTCATGCTTTTCTGCTGGGTTTTGAGCCCAATGATGCTGAACTCTTATTTTGTCTGTCTCTATATTTCCAGTATCAGTGCAGTTAGTTATTGTACGGAGTAGACATTAAGGAATTTTTGTTGACTGAATAAATGATCCATTCCTCCATTTCCCTTGGTGGGGAAAAACTTTAGTTGTTCATAAATGTAATCCATTTTTAATTGACTGGTTTCTAAAACCATGATGCCCTGCCCTGATGGCTCTTAGCACTTGTAATATCTAATTATTTAGGGGGAAGCAGTTTGAGCTGCCTTATTTTAAGCAGAATATCAACTCTTAGATGTGAATTATATTTTCATATTCATAGGGTTCAGAAATGCACCTTTTGAAGTGTTCATGGGGGTGGTATTTTAAATGTACTTTTAAAATGCTGCACTTAAAGGAACTAATTTGGGTTTTTCTTTGGATCACAAGCTTTTCCTAGGTGTGGCTGAGATGCTAACAAATTTACCCCTCCAGCAGCTAATTTACGTCTATTATAATGTGCTGTACTTGGAAATGCATTTGAAAGGTTCTTCCTTTACTTTGAACCTTAGGAAAGGAACTCAATGTTTGATCTTTCTATACTCTGCAGTTTTAGGACCTAATGTTTCACTGATACTCATTTTTAGTATCCAAGATATGTTTTATATAGTGCCTAGGGAAGTCCTTGGTACATAGCAGGAACTCAATAAATGCTGTTGACTGATCAACTGAATGGAATACATGAAGGTACAATTTGAATCAACTTGGTATGATATGAAGGAACTGAAGTACTCCCCACTATCCTGAAAATGACAAAATCTCCCATATGCATCTATTTTGGGGGTAAAAGCATTGCAAGGCAGGTAGAATGGAAAGTCATCCCTTGGTATCCATGGACAATTGATTCCAAGACCCCAATGGATACCAAAATCCACAAATGCTCATGGGCTTTATAGAAAATAGCATAGTATTTGCATAAAACCTATGCACGCCCTCCCAAGTCATTTCTTGATCGCTTGTAAGACCTAATACAATTATGTAAGTAGATGCTATACTGTATTGTTTAGGGAATAATGACAAGAAAAGAGTCTTTACATGTTCATTAGAGGCATGATTTTTTACCAAGTATTTTTTTAAATTTGTTGGACATATTCATGCATAGATGGATATTGACAAAGTAAGTTAAGGCCAATCCTAGTCCAGGGAGATTTGTGGTTGGTTGAATTCAAGGATGCAGAACCCATGGATACAGAGGATGATTATGTGCCAAATGGGTTTTTAACCCATTACTTTATGAGCTCTAGATGAAAAGTAGCATTCAAGAAGATGGGACACACAGCAGTTCCATTTTTGATGGAGTAGCGAATGTAGAGAAGTGTAAATAAGTTATATATCCAGGATAGGAAATCAGATGGAGGGAGGGCGCCATAAAAATTTTTCAGACAGACAGAATAAGGGATGTGTGGAGGCACCGAAGGCCACATTCTGGATTCCCATTCACCACGTGGGCCCACTCAGATTGCCATGGACAGTGGGCAGAGCAGGACTACAGACCAACAGGGGAGGATGCAGTGTTGATTTAGACAGCCAAGTATTTGTGATTTAGGAACAATGCTTGGTGATTCCAGCTCTTTTAGTCCTTACAGGATGAATTAAACATTTGCTGTACTAGTTAGCCTCCAAGGTGGACCATAATGATCCTTGTCTCTGTATTCTAGTCCTTGTGTACCCTCCTCCTACAGTGAGTAGGACATTGCAAAGTGATGGTGCATGACCTCTGAAGTTAGATGATAAAAGACAATCTGGCTGCCATGTTGGTCTCTTGGACAGCTTGTTATGGAGGAAATAAGCAACCATGGCATGAGGACACACATGCAGTCCTGTATAGATGACCACATGGAGAGAAACTAAGGCTTCCCACCAACAACCAGTACTTTCTTACCAGGCATAAATGAGTGAGTCACCATGGAAATGGATGCTCCAGTTCTGGTCAAGCCTTTACTTGACTGTAGCCCTGGCTGTCATCTTGAGTATAATATCTTGAGAGATCCTGAGCTAGAACATTCAGCCAAGCTGCCCCTATGTTTTTGACTCCCAGAAATTATGGAAGAAAATTAATGTCTATTGTTATTTTAAAACTGGAGTGATTTTTTACACAGCATTAGACTGACATTTTCCTTGTCTTAAAGTCTGTGACCATAATTGCTGCTATGGTTTGAATATGGTTTGTCCCCTTTGAAACTCATGTTGAATGAAATTTTTTGAATCCTAATGTAACAATGTTGAGACATGGTGGGAACTCTAGAGGTAATCAGGCTGTTAAGAGGGATTAATGCCTTTCTTACAGGGCTGGGGTAATTCTCCTGGTAGTGAGTATGTTCTTGCAGAACTGAGTGGTTACAAAGTGAAGCTGTACCTTTTCCATACATGCCCACTTGCCTTTCTGCTTTCCTGTTATGGTGCTTCAGCATGAGGCCCTTGCCAGATATGGCCACCCAATCTTGATCTTCCATCCTCCAGAACCATGAACTAAACAGACTTCTTTCTTTTATAATTTACCCTGTATCAGGTGTTCTGTAAGAGCAACAAAAAAATGAACTAAGACAATTGCTATTTTGCCATTTTGTTGGGTAAGCATTAAATCTTCAAGACCTGTTTAAAGAACATAAGAATGTGCCTTGGTCATGTGTGTGATTTGCTTGAATTAATTTACTTAACTCATAAAATTATTGTGAGAATTATAGGAGAATACACATTTCAACCTTTTTTTTTTTTTAGGGCTGAGGACCGAACTCAGGGCCTTGCGCGTGCTAGGCAAGCGCTCTGCCACTGAGCTAAATCCCCAACTCCTGAGAATACACATTTCAAGTGCTTAGGATAGTGCATAGCTTAGAGTAAGAATTCAATAAGTACTATCACTTACAGTTATTATCTTTACACAGAGATATGTGCCTTGCTTTACGGGCCACAAATACAAACCATGAGTCCAAAGTAGCTAAAATGTATCCCATACCCAAATGAGGAATTTGGTTTGTATTAGAATTACTAACTAAATATATAATTTATATACCATGAAATTGACCCATTTTAAGGGAAAAATTCAATGATTTTTAGTAAATTTACTGAGTTGTGCAAGTATCACTATGACCCAGTTTTACAATATTTTCATCACTCTGAAAGGACATCTTATGCTCATTTACAATCATTTCTCACTCTCATCTCCAGTCTCAGACAACTACTAATCTATTTTCTCTCTGTACAGATTTGCTTTTTTAGGACATTCCATATAAATATAATATTTTTCATTGTATATGTCTTTTGTCAAATTTATTCCTAAATTTTGATTCTTTTGGTGATGTTATGATTGGAATTGTTTGCTAAATTTCACTTTTGGATATTTTTTAAAGAGAGAAGGACAGAGAGAGAATCAATTTTATTGAGTTTTTCACATGGCTTTCATTGCTCTGACACTTAGTTGTGTATGTAGGTGCTGGGGTTTGAACCCATGTACTTGCGCATGCTGGGCAAGCGCCGTAGCGTCTGAGCCACCTCTCCAGCCCCTCACTTTTGATTTTTCATTCTTCACATATATAAAAATACAATTAATTTTCAGATATTGTTACTGTATCCTATGACATTGCTAAACTTCTATCAGTTCCAATAGTGTTCGGAGGATAGTTGTGCATGTGATGCTGGGGTTTGAACCCATGTCCGCATTACACCAGGCAAGTGCTCTACCACTGAGACACCAAGTTGAATGTTTTCTACCTCTTTTTTTCATATATTATGTACTGGCCAGGCCTCAAGTGCAAAGTGGAGTAGAAGTGGTGAGATGAACATCCTTCTTTCCTTGTATCTGATCTTGGGGAAAACACCTTAGTCGTTCACCATAAAGTATGATGGTAGTTGTAGGGTTTTATAGATACTCTTTCTCAGGTAGAGGAAGTTAATTTCTTTCTTTTTCTTTTTTTTTCTTTTTCTTTTTTTTTAAAGAGAGAGGGACAGTGAGAGGGACAGAGAAAGAGAGAAACAACTTTATTTAGTTTTTCACATGGCCTTAGTTGCTCCAACACGCAGTTGTGTAAGTGGTGCTGGGGTTTGAACCCGGGTCCTTGTGCTTGCCAGGCAAGCACCGAAACTGCTGAGCCACCACTCTAGTCCCACTTTCTTTTTCTTTTTACACTGTGAATTTAACCCAAGGATACTTTATCACTGAGGTACATCCACAATCCTTTTTATTTTTGTTATTTTTTTAAATTTTGAGACACGTTCTCACTAGGTTGGTCAGTTGCTTAGCCTGGCCTCAAACTTTCGATCCTCCTGCCTCAGCCAACTGAGTTGCTGGGATTACAGGAGTGCACCATAGCACCATTTCTATTCCAAGTATGTAGAGAGTTTTTAGCAAAAATGAGTGTTGGATTTTGTGAAACATCTCTTCCATACCTCTTACATTAATTCAATTTTGGCTTTAAACCAACCTTGCATTGCTGGGGTAAATCCCAATTGGTCATGGTGTATAAACGTTTGTATGTCTAACTAGATTTTGTTTGCTAATATTTTCTTAAGGATTATGACATCTAAATTCATGAAGAACATTGGTCTTTAGTTTTCTTGTGATGGGTTTGTCTAGCTTTGGCATCATGGTAATATAGAATGAGTTGGGAATTGTCCTCTTCTCCATTTCTTGGAAGAGTTTGTGTAGGAATTGCATTATTTCTTCCTTAAATATTTCATAGAATTTACCAGTGAATCTGTTTGGTCCTGGATTTTCCTTTGTGGGACTATTTTAAATTATTAACCGTATTTCTTTATGTTAGGGATCTATTCAGATTTTCTACTTTTTTTTTTCAGGGCTGAGGATCAAACTCAGGGCCTTGCGCATGCTAGGCAAGTGCTCTGCCACTGAGCTGAATCCCCAACCCCTCTACTTGTTTTTTAGTTAGTTTTGATAAGACATTTATTCCTAGGTATTTGAAAATTTTATCTAACTTGTCTAATTATCTGTCATAAAGTTATCATGGTATTCTCTTATTTTAGATTCTATAAGGTTGATGGTAATGTCCCCTCTATTTTATCCTGTGTTTGGTGATCTATGTATTCTTTTCTCTTGGTTAGTCTAGCTAAGTTTTGTCTGTTTTGATGATTTTTTTAAAAAATTAACTTTGTTTTGATTGATTTTCCTTTAATATCTGTTTCCTATTTTATTGATTTCTACTCTATTTTCTTCCTTCTACTTGCTTTGTGGTTAATTTCTCTTATTTTTGGGATTTGTAAGGTGCAAATTTATCACTGAGATTTGATATCTTTCTTTTCTAATGTCTGTTTAGGGATATAAATTTCGCTCTTAGCACTTTTGTAGCAGTATCACATACATTTTGATATAGTGTGAGTTAATGTGCATTCAACTCAAAACCACTTCCTAATTCCCTTGTGATTTCTTCTTTGACCCAAGAGTTATTAAGAAAAGTCATTATTTAGATACCAAGTATTTATGGATTTTGCAACACCTTGTTTTTTAGATTTCAAATTCCATTTTTTAATTTTAATTTTTAATTCAATTGTGGTTCAGAGAATCTGCTTCACGTGATTTCAATCCAATTACAATTTTTTTAAAAGAAAGGACAGTGAGAAAGAGAGAATGAACCAATTTTATTTAGTTCTTCATTGGCTTTTGTTGCTCTGACACTTTGTTGTGTACATGATGCAGGGGTTCAAACCCACGTACTTGCACGTAACTGCTGAGCCACCATTCCAGCCCCCATTCTATCAATTTTTGAAAGCCATAATCCATAGAATTCATTAATATGTTATATCACATGGCAAAAGAGAATTAAGTTCACATATGGAATTAAGATGGCTGGCAAAAGAGAATTAAGTTCACATATGGAATTAAGATGGCTAATCAGCTGACCTTAACAATATCTTAAGCAGCTCTTGGTCAAAAATGAAATCATCAAGTCAGGTGTGGTGGCACACACTGGTAACCATGGTGAATTGGGAGGCTGAGGCAGGACATCTCAAGTTCAAAGTCAGCCTCAGCAACTTAGTGAGTTCCTAAGCAACTTAGTGAGACTGCCTCAAAATAAAAAATAAAAAGGACTGGGGATATGGCTCAGTGGTTGAGTGCCCCTGGGTTCAATCAACCCCTGGTACAAAAAAAGAGAATTATCAGCCTTCCTTGCATACAAAGTCATACAACTAACACCCAATTAGAAAATCATGTGCTGCCTTTGTCTCTATCCAGTATGCTCTTCATAATGTCAAGAAGCAAAAGATTTTGGCTTTTCTTCAGCTCTGTGTGTGACATTGAGCAGGCTACTCAATTTCACTGAGACTCTGTTTGCATTTTGGTTTTAAAAATATTTTACTCTTGTTGCAGGAAAATGTATATTAGATATCTGAGCTCCTCCAGTACATGTTAAGACAGAGATAAAATAACTGAAAACTTATTTTGTGCAATGAGAGAGGTGGTGTTTGAAAACATTTACTGCATGGGCATAGGAGGCAGAAACTCTCTTCCCCCCCCCAAATGCCAAGGGTTAAACATGGGGAAAAGCTTGAGATTGCTTTATATTTCACAACAGGTGACATTCACAACCAACCAATTCTGGTTGTCTTTCACATTCTGTACATTTAGCTCTGAGGGAGAACTGCCTCTAAAGGCTTTTGAAAACCTTTTTGCTGCCACTCTGAAGCAGAAACTCTTTCTCTTCCCACACACCTCATCTCTTCATCATTTGACTTGGAAAATTTAAGATGATATGATAATATCATATCATCTTAAATTTTCCATCTTAAATTTTCCAAATTGTCTCTGTGACATTAATACTGATAGTGAGCCCCTCAGAGATCCAATGACCACTTCCTTTTCTGAAACCTCTGTGTGTGTGAGTTACTAGGGGTTTGACTCAGGAGTGCTCTACTACTGAGCTACATCCTCATTCATTTTTTTATTTTAAATTTGAGACAGGGTCTTGCTAAGTTTCTGAGGCTGGCCTTAAACTTGTGATCCTCTTGCCTTAGCCTCCTGAGTAGCTAGGATTACGTGTGTGCATCACTGCATCTAGACACCTGTGTTTTTAATTTGGCTTTGTTGCTGTGGGCTACTCTCAAGTGCCTTCCTCTCCTCCCTCTACCCCTGCTTAAACACACCCTCTCACATAGTGTACACCCACACAATGACCTCAATATAAAGTGTGGGCTTGTGAAGTGGCAGATTTTTTAAAAACCACAAATGTAGCTATCAAGGCAATCTCCAGTTACATAATCTGCCGCACTCAGTACAAAAATACAAATGCAGAGTCCCTTGTTCAAAAAGCAGGAACAAAGTACTATCAAAGGTACTCAAATATAAAATTGTTCTTTCTTCCATGATTTCCCTCTCTCTCTCTCTCTTTGAATTTGACATGTTTTTAATTTGCTATCTAATGTGATTCTAAATAAATAAAAGTAAAAATTTGGATTATTAGCATGAATTTGACCATTCACCTTTCTATTACCCAGTGCTATTTTTAAGTTAAAATATAAGAACATTTGGATATGCACTAATTGTACCAACAAGCCAACAATCTTTGGCTTGCTGATGAGTAGGGTAGAGCTGAAAGGAAAAGGAAATATAGGTTGCTCTTTCTTTCCTTCTAGGTCATCATTTTCAGAGTAGGGGATTAGCTAATAAAGAGAAGTAACAGGGTAAGGACATGATAGGTTCCCTTTGTTGTTTGTGCTTTTTAGGATACTGCTGTTGCCTTAGCAAGTTCTGGTTCAAACAGTAAATGTAGTTTCTTGGGGTTGGCAGTTCCCCTACTTACCGTCGTAGATGCAACACCCTTACCTTGACTCAGTTTTAGCATCCCTGAACTCTAGATGCATCATGGATCCATTGGAATTCTGTACTCATGAGGTATCATGAACGTTACATGCAAGTAAGTTGACAAGGACTAGTGGACACCCACATTGCCCATATCTTCTCTGCTCATGCTCCATCATTCCATCCAATTTCATTTACAACATGCAAAGCCAATGATACAATTAGTAAGCACTTCAAGACAGCAATAGTAAGGCTTTCAACCAAGCACACTTCTAAGTGTGGAGCCCTCTGTGACAACACAGGTTGTGTGCCCATGAAGGTGGCCACGAGGCTAATATTTCTTTCAACTTCCTCCTCTTTAGCAGCCACCTCAGCTTTGCTACTTCCTCCCCAAATCAATCTGAAGCAGTTTATAAATCTGTCTCTGTATCTATCATTGTCAGTCAGCATGGCAAGCAAGATTGCTCTTTCATATCATTTGTCCCTCCCAACTACATCCAGGCTGGATATTTTAGGAGGCCTTTGCAACCCCCTAGTGTACCCTGAAGTTACATTGTTGCATTTGGTGCATTCAAAGGATGCTGAGA
>PVKS010044434.1:0-14323 GCA_004027875.1 Aplodontia rufa
TTCAGCCTTGAGGTGGGCGCAGCCTAAAGGTGAGCAGGCTTTAGGTAGCTGTGGGGCTGCTGAGTGAGCAGCGTAGAACGCACTCGGATGGGGATGGGATGGGGATGGCGAGGTCTGTGTGCTGCCCTGGGGACAGAAGCAGGCTCAGTGTGCCCTGAGGAGCCTCAAGAGGGGACCCAGCAGGAGCCAGGGTCCCAGGGATAGGGGAGTGTTGGGAGCAGAGAAGAGGCCAGCAGCTCTGGGCCCCAGAGGGGTAGGAAGTAGCTTTAAAGCCTGAGGGCTTGGAAGGGAGACCCCAAAACAAAGTGAAGCCAACGCAGTTGGAACCAGGAGATGTGTGTGAAGGCAACTGTGATACCTGGTTTCATGTCCACCTGACAGGACCAGGGTGCCCAGGTGTCTAGTGAAACAGTACTCTGGGTGTCACTGTTCTATGGGGGTTCAGATGATAGTGGCATTTGACTTGATAGACTGAGCATAGCAAGGTGCCCTCCTGCTGGGGGTGGGCCTCATCCAACCAGCTGAAGGCCTGCATCGAAAGACACAGCCAGGTAAGAGAACACCTTTTTATTTTTTAAAGAGAGAGGGACAGTGAGAGAGAGAGAGAGGATCAACTTTATTTAGTATTTCACGTGGCTTTCGTTGCTCCGACACTACCTTGTGTACGTGTTCCTGGAGTTGAAACCCATATAATCACTGAGTCACCACTCCAGCCCCAAGACAGAATTCCTCTTGACTTTGTGTCTTTGAACTTGGACATCAGGGTTTTTTTTTTTGTTGTTGTTGTTGTTTTTCCTTCCTTTGTCTTGGAACAGAAACATCAGGTCCCCCTAGATCCTGAGTCCACCAGTCCTTCATCTGGAACTGCTCCATAGGCTCCTCTGGGCCTCTGCTTGTGCTGTGACTCTTCAGAGCCCATAAATGCGTGAGGACACAGACAGATGATAATTAGACAAACGGACATCCAGGAAAGCCCTGAGGACTGCAGCGTTCCTGCTGGGGCGCCCTGTGTGGCTCCTGTGCTGGGTGCTTCAGACTCCTTCCTGTTTTGCCCACATCACCTCCCTGGAAGCGAGGCACATTCCTATGTCACATAAAAACCAGGGACTCACCAAAGTAAACCGGTCTCCGAGGTCGCACTTGCACCCAAAGTCCTATCCCATCTCGCCATACATCACTACCCGGAGAGCGAGAAGTCAAATGCTTGTTCTTTGCAGGAGGAAAATGAAGTTCAAAAATCCCTTGTGAACTTCTAGGGGGAGAAATAAAGGAAGTAATAGGCATGAGGCACAAGAGAGGAAAGAGAATTACAAAGGTAGAAGGAAGCAAAATAATAAGAATAGCTTTAGAATCCATGGCAAAAATATGGATTATCTAAGGAATATATTTTGACTCTAGAAAAAGTCACAAGTGTAAAAATGCAGCCAACCTCAGGAAAAAATAAAATGTCATTTAACAGTGCACCAGGGTTCGTGGGTGCTGGTGGGATTGCAGACTAGTTCAACCACTCAAGCAAGTAGTGAAGATTCCTCGAAAAATTAGGGATGGAACTGTCCTATGACCCAGCTATCCCACTCCTGGGGATCTTCCTAAAGGACCTAAAATCAGCACATGTCAGTGACAGAGCCACATCAGTGTTTATGGCAGTACAATTCACGATAGCTAAATTATGGTGTCAACCCAGATGCCCGTCACAAGATGAGTGGATTAAGAAATTGTGGTGTATACTTGCAAAGGAGTTCTACTCTGCTATTAGAAAGAAATAAATCATGGCATTCACCGGCAAATATATGGAAATGGAGAATATCATGCTAAGTGAAATTAGCCAAACTCAGAAAGTCAAAGATCGAATGTTTTCTCTCGCTTGTGGAAGTTAGAATAAAATATAAGCAAAGTGGAAGGGAGGGACAAGTTTTCATAAAGAACCATCCAAATACAAATTAGTAGAATACAGGAAGTCTAGTAGAGTAGAGAAAGCAGAGGGGAGAGGGAGGAAGGATGGTAGGGAAAATAGGGAGGGTCCAGGAGGGGAGGGAAAATATAATTTTTCAGCCCTAGGGAACTAAATAATTTCCACAAAATCAATTTCAAAGGGTGATCAGCAGAGGCAAGGGACCAGGGGATGGAAGGGGAGGGGTGTTGGGGGGCAGGAGATTGGCAAATAATATTGTTCTATCATGTGCGTGTATGAATACGTAACAACAAATTCCATTGTTATGTACAACTTTAATGCAGCAATAAAAAATGTGCCAAATGTAATTCACAGTATTACAGTCTAGAAAAATAGATGCAAAGGCCCCCAAATTATTTCACAAAGAGCATATTTTTTTAAAGAGGAGAAGAGTGAGAAAAATAAAAGATCAATTTTATTTTCTCATCTGGCCTTTGTTTCTTGGATACTTAGTTGTATATGTGGTGCTGAGGTTTGAACCCAGGTCCTCGAACACGCCAGGCAAGTGCTCTAACCGCTGAGCCACTGCTCCGGCTGTCGAAGAACAATCTTAATGTTTGTTATTCCTAACACAATTAGGAAAACTCTAAATCATATTCACTAATGAACAAAGGTGCTAAAATCCTCAACAAAGTGTCAGCAAAGAAAATGCAGTGTCACACTGGAAGAATAATACAATGTGAGTCAACAGCATGTATTCCAAGGAGGCAGGGCTACTCAACACCAGCAGTTCTGATAATCCAGCCCATCACCTCGTTATATCAGCATGCTGTACCGGCTGATAAAACACCACAGCTATTTCTAGAGAAAATTAAAAAACTAAGAATAAGACAAAATGATTCGAAAAGGATAAACAAAAATGTTTACTACAAACTAACAGTATGCGTGCTGAAACAAGACTCAAACCCAGTAAAATAAGAAATAAAACAAGTGGCCGCTGGAGACCCTGGGAGTTCAGAATTTGTAGCTGATGTGATTCTGTAAGGGTTTGAAAGAAATAGTGCAAATATTCAAAATAAAGAAGCCAAATGATCTCTTTTATTTGTAGATGAAATACTTGTATGCTTGGAAAATTCAAAAGAGCCGGCTTATGTAGTGTCTACATGGGTCTGTAATATTAGCAAATGGTAATTTATAATTTGCTCATATGAATATGTACTAAATAGGAAGAAATCAGTAGCTTTTCTTTTTATTAGGAATAACCAGTTAGAAATGAACACAGGAAAACATCCCATTTGTATCAGTGATCCAAACTGTTAAAATACAAAGGAACTGACCAAGAAAAATACAAGACTCACAAGGAAATTGTAAAATCAGAAAAAAGGATAATGACACTGGTGTAAATTCAGGTGGAGATGTTTATTGGGATTTGTTGCTCTCGGGCCAATTTCACCTGCGCTGCCATGATGAGGACGGGCATGGGAAGTGGCAGGTGGCCAGAATGGCAGGCAGGGAAAATGGTGTTGGACCTTCGCCAGGCAGCTGGTTTTGCTGGCTACCTGGAAGTTCATGATGGGGTTGGTCCTTCAGAGACTGGCTGGTGGGTTCATCAATCCATTGGGGCCTTTTCGTGGGCAAGTTGCCCTTTGCCCTGCCCCTTAGCCAGCAGGCGTGGCCTCAGTGTCTTGGCTGAAGCCACGCCCCCAGCCAGGGTCCACGCTGCTGTGAAGTGTGGGCTACCTGAAGCCACGCCCCCAGCCGGCCTAACATCAATGACCCAGATTTAATTAAATAGGAAGAAACAAAAGAATAAAGAAAACAGCCTGAATAAATAAACTGCATAGAGAGACTTACTTTCAGACCAGGCCTGGTGGTGCATTCTTGTAACCCCAGCAACTCAGGAGGCGGAGGCAGGAGAAGTCCAAGTTCAAAGCCAACCTCAGCAACTTAGCAAGATGCTGACTTCAAAATAAAAGGGCTGGGGATGTGGCTCAGTGGTTAAGCACCCCTGGGTTCAATACCCAGTGACAAAAACAAAACAAAAACAAAAACAAAAACATGTTTTCAAGTTTTGAAAGAGACATGAGAATATTCCAAATTTCAATTAATTTTAATATTGTGAAACTCTGAATTTTACAAAATTTTTCCCAAATTTATGTTTAAATTATATAAAATGCCAGTCCTTATATAAACGTGTGTGTGTGTGTGTGTGTGTGTGTGTGTGTGTGTGCGTGCATGCGCACGGTTTCCTTAATGTGGATAAAAATGGCCAAGAAATTTTTGAAAATGAAGACTGGGGTGTGGTGGGGCTAGGTGGCCAGATTGTCAGTCTTGGGCTGGAAGTTTCCATCGGTCCCTTTTCTATTCTGCCCTGGAGCTGACCTCTGTGAATGTATCCATCTCCCTTGTCCTCTGATATCTGGTAGAATTTGGGCAGTGGGAGGCACTGGATAGGAAGGTAGAGCAAGGTCACAGTGAGACTCTTTTTCCTGAGCTCCTTGCGGGTGGGTCTGTGGACGGAATGCGCCCTTCATCCGAAGACAGCCCCTCGGTGCAGCTGTGCTCTCCAGATGCAGGAAACATTTCCTCCCGGGCGTTCCTGGGACTCGAAGCACACCAGGCTCTGGGTGTGGGAAGCACTTGCCAATTTCCCTGGTGTAAATACCCCCACCGAGGCGGATTCAAGCTGCTCATGGAAGCTGTGTGTAACTAACAAGGGACTCTCACCAGCCAGTGCGTGGGCCTCCAGCGTCCTCTAGGGATAGGGATAGTGACAACGGGTGCACTGCCCTCCCCTAAAACTGCTTCCATAAAACTTGCCAGCCCCTCCTGGGTTTCCTGCTTGAGTGGGCCATTTGTCTCCCGAGGAGCTCCTGGCTGATATGTTAGTGAAAGAAAAAGACCAGAGCACAAACGGATCAGTAGGACATCGTAGAAACTCTAGAAATCAAACCCAAATAGAGTTGGGATATATGTATATATATATATATATATATATATATATATATATATAGTATTTAAATTTAATAGAAAAAGAATATTTTTATTAAAACATAGTGTTGCCGTAAATGACTGCCTACTTTTAAGAGGACACAGACTATACCTCACACCATATTCAAAGATAATTCTTGATGGATCAAATATCTAAATGCCAGAAAATAACATTTGAATACTATTTCAGAGAATATTTATACATACTCAGGATAAGAATGGGGGAAATAACAGGCAGAGATATAGTGTCCCTAGTCTCCAAAGAGCTCTTAGAAAATAACAAGAAAAAAAATTTCAGTTGCAAGATGGAAAAAAGCCTATTCACAATAATTCACTCAGGGCCAAGAAAATCTAAATAGCAAAATATTAATTTTTTACTCCTTTACTGATAAAAATTTAGAAAATTGAAAACATCTAGGGCAGGTGAGGATGTGAGAAAACTCACCCGTTCTTGGAACATGAGGCACGACAACATTTGTGGAAGTATTACTAAAAAGTATTAGTAAACTAAGAGTATTATAAAAGTATTATCTAATTAACATGCTTAGAAACTTTGATCCAGAAACCCCACGTTTGAAAATCCATCCTACATGAATAAAAAGTTCAATCTGGGAGATAACACCAGGATCTCAGTGCAGCATCGATTATGCAGGCAGTGAACTGGGAAGGATCTGAATGTCTTCATGGGCAGAGCATGATGATTTCTGTTTTACAGTTGAATTAGATCAATACATGTCGACCTGCAGATTTATACAGATTAATTATCTTAGAAGAATGAGGATCTTAGAGACATGACTATACATTGGCATTTATTTATATGAGCTCTGGGCACTGGGGAGGTCAAGGATAGAGAAAGACTCTTGTGTTCTTTTTTTTTTTTTTTGGAACTGGGACTTGAACCCAGAGGAGCTTTACCATGAAGTCACATCCCCAGCCCTTTTTAATTTATGCTTTTTAGTTTGATACAAAATCTCGCTAAGCTGCTTTGGACCTTCCTAAGCTGCTGGGGCTGGCCTGGAACTTGCAACTCTCCTTCCTCAGCCTCCTGAGTCACTGGGATTATAGGCATGTGCCACCATGCCCAGCCTTGCCTAATGATTAAAGCTTAAGATGTGACTTGGTTCTCAGAGAGTATGCTTTAACTAAACTCCATTGGTCGATTTGTTTCCCTGTTGTATTGCTTTTGTTATTGAGAAGAAAAATACAATTAAATCTGCTGAGATATATGCACATACGTATTTAAAAACTTAAAAACAAATGCTGAGTTTGTTCTCAGGTTTTTGCTGTTGGTACATTGTTTAGCTGCAGTAGATGATTATCTTTGCACATTTATTTTTCTATACACCATCTGTTCATTCAAGTTCTCATTCATATCGTTGTGCCTCTTATGTGCCACCCACCAGCATAGGTGCTGGGGAGACAGCTCCCCTGGAATTGATATTTGGATTTTGGGGCACAGCGAACACGTAGCTAAATGCTCGTACAATACAGCATCTGCGTTATGGTTTGGGTGTGATTTGAACGTGTTCCCCAAGGGTTCATGTGTCTGAAACTCGATCTTCAGTGTGCCGGTGCTGATAGCTGGCGGGACCACAAAGAGATGGGCTACTGAAAATGCTGCCCTTGCAAGGAATTAACGTGCTTCTTGTGGAACTCCTCGCTTTGTTCTCAGAGTAAAGAACAAGCCTGGATACTCTCTGGCTGCTCTGGCTCCCTGTCTGGTGTGTGATCTCTCCCTCTGGCTTACACTCCCACCACTGTGATGCCATCTTCCCACATCACTCTCCAGAGCTGAGCTGACTCCTGCATCATGCCTTTGTACCTCTGGAACTGTGAGCTAAATAAATCTCTTTTCTTTGTAAACTTACCCAGACTTGGGTATTTCATTATAGTAACAGTAAACAGACTAATACAATCTGGTAGTGAAAACCAGTATAATCAGGTAACAGAAAGAGCAATGGGAGATATAGGAAAGGAATCTGCTCTCTTAGACAAGCTGGGCCATGATGATTAGGTGACACCTGTGAGATACCTGAAGGAAGATAGGGAGTCAGGCCTGAATTCAGACATACAAAAAGATAGAAATACAGTGGCACATGCCTGTAACCAGGTGACTCAGTTTCCAAGTTTGAGGCCAGTCTCAGCAACTTAGTGGTATCCTAAACAATTTAGCAAGGTCCTGTCTCAAATTCTTTAAAATAAAGAGGGCTGGGGTTTTAGCACAGTGGCACAGTGCCCCTGGGTTCAATCCCAGTCCAGACGGAAAGAGGAGCTAGCCACGGTGTTATCAGAGATACTTCTATGGAACATTTTTGGATTCTTCCTTTCGGTTATTTTCTGTGCAGCTTTTTTCCCATTTGGAATGCTGTAGTATATACCTTTTAGATGGTATTTTTTTTCTCCTTTCCCTGGACTTTAGATTGTGGGTAATTACTCCTGCCACAAATATGTTTTTCTGATTATTTCCTTAGATAAGTTCCTGAAAGTGAAACTGATAAATCAAAGGATATGACCGTTTCACACATTGGTAGCCACTCTCGGGAAATGTTAGACCTTTTTACGTCCCTACCGGCAGGGTAGAAGAATTCCCTAATCCCAATACGTCTGCCACCACTGCGTATGGCTTTCTTAAGTCTTTTTTTTTTTTTTTTTTTTTTTAAAGAGAGAGAGAGGGACAGTGAGAGAGACAGAGAAAGAGAGAAACAACTTTATTTAGTTTTTTCGCATGGCCTTGGTTGCTCCAACACTCAGTTGTGTACGTGGTGCTGGGGTTTGAACCCGGGTCCTCGTGCTTGCCAGGCAAGCGCCGAAACCGCTGAGCCACCGCTCCAGCCCCTTTCTTAAGTCTTTGCCCCTCTGATTGTTACTATTTTTTTTTAAAGAGAGAATCAATTTTATTTAGTTTTTCATGTGGCTTTTGTTGCTCTGAGACTCCGTTGTGTACGTGGTGCTGGGGTTTGAACCCCCACACCTGTGCATGCCAGGCAAGCACCATAACTGTAACTGCTGAGCCACTGCTCCAGCCCCTAATTATTATTTTTTTAAGGAGAAAAAACCTCTTGGCTGTTTTCATTTTTTAAAAAATTAGTAGAATTTAATAGCCCCTTCATTTAAAAAAGAACAAGGGACAAATTCAGAGGTTTGCTTCCCTCTTCAGGCAGCAGATGTGGTCCTTCGTTTGCACTGCGCTGTGACAGGGGAGGTGGAGGCGCAGGGCTGAGAGGCCTGAGGCATCTGTTGGACCCCGTTTTTCTGTGGATGACAAGAGTGAGACCCAGAGCTGAACACTTTGCCCAAGAAAGTTAGTTGAAGACCTGGGTCTAGAACTTGGATCTCAATCTCTTTTTACTATAAAACGTTGCTTCAAAAAAACAAAAAAGAGCGACTGGAGCAGTGACTCAGAAGTTCCAGTGCATGCCTGGCATGCGCAGGGACACAGGTTCGAACCCCAGCACCGCATACACAACAAAGTGTCAGAGCAACGAAAGCCACGTGAAAAACTAAATAAAACTGATTCTTTCTTTCTCTGTGTGTGTCGCTGTCCCTCTCTCTTTCAAAAAACAAAAACAAAAACAAAAAAAAACAGGGATTGGAACAGTGGTGGCTCAGCAGTTGGAGCGCTTGCCTGGCATGCTCAAGGATCTGGGTGCGAACCCCAGCACCACATAATCAACTGAGTGTCAGAGAAACAAAGGCCAGATGAAAAAATAAATAAAATTGATTCTGGGGGCTGGAGTGGTGGCTCGGCGGTTACGGAGCTTGCCCGGCATGCGCAAGTACATGGGTTCAAACCCCAGCCCCCATGTACACAGCTATGTATCAGAGCAACAAAGGGCATGTGAAAAACTCAATAAAGATTGATTATCTCTGTCTTTCTCTCTGCCTCACTGTCCTTCTCTCTTTAAAAAAAAAAAAAGAATTTAAAAATAAATAAAATAAAATTGACTCTCTTTAAAAAAAAAAACAGATTGCTACAGACCAGTTTAACGGGGAAGTTGGGATTCAGAGGTGGAGGTGAGCGAGCTAGGCTGGAGGGAGGGAAAGTGGGTTGTCAAACCTTGGTAGCAGTGGGGACCTGGCTTTGCAGTGCAGAGGGAGGGCTAGAATGTGACATTCTGCAGTTGGTCCCAAGTTTGGGGAGAAAAGTCAACCTCAGGAAATTAGCTCTGTTGGCTGTCTTTGTCATTCTGGACCCTTGGCTGCATGCCTGCCCCTCCCAAAACCCATTTCAGAAATCCGTTTCCATTTTTCTTGCCTCTGACCTTGTGGCTGAAGTTTCTCTCAGCATCATAAAACCTGGGGTTGTAAAATTCATATTGTAACTTTAAGAGCCACATCTGTTTTCATCATTTTTCCCCCTGTTTTAAGAACAACGGGATTTTAATGGCGGCAATAAAGTGGGAAAGTTGAAGGAAATTATCACAGATTTGTAAAGCTATAACGCAGGTTCCTGGGCTCATGTGAGCAGTCAAATCACAAAGGAGCAACCCAATTGCTTTTATGGCAGGCACATCTCTGGTTTAAGCATTTCTCAGTTTAATCTCTTGAAGAGGATTAGCATTTTATTCACTTCCCCACGCGTTACAGCCTTGGTACAGTCCCCCGCATGGTCCAGACTGGTGGGAATCATGACTCAGAGATGCAGAGAAACAGCACGAGGTGAAAAACCTTGGGTCTGGCACTCGGACGGACCTGGTTCGACTCCTGCCCCCACCTAGTGCACCTGGGAATGTGGCTTCAGGCAAAGCTCCAGCTTCCCCAAGAGTTGCCTTCTTTATTTAAATATGGGGACAGATGAGCAAGTTTTGCAGTGGAATTATATGAAGAAATCACTAAGGGTCGTGCCAGGCAAACTGCAGGCACTAACTGCTGGCCATTGCAGCTGGGGCTGAGGAGGAGGCTCTTGGGAACGGCCTCGCTGCTGCCACCGCGCCATCCTCTCCAGCCAAAAGCGCTCCTGCATACCCGTGCCGCGCTCCGCAGGCGCTTTTCCTGGCCCAAGGTGCAGGACAAGCCCGAGGGTGATGAGTGACCGGCGGAGCGGGAGGATCAATGCCTCCGCTCCCTCTGCGCGCGGGTGGGGCACTCAGCACGGGTCTGGGGTCTCGGGCGCCTCTAAGCCCCACCCCTTCGCCTTCCTTTCCTTCTCTTTTCTGCCAGGAGCGAGGGAGGAGAAGCAGCGGAGAGGGGCAGGAATCGCTCCTAGACGTTTTCCCAGCTTTCGGTTCCCAACACCTGCTTATTTACTTGGGGTTCCTTTTCCCCAGACTGCAAGGACTTGCTGCGGTCTGGAAGCAGCACCCACGATTTAACGCGGCACTCCCCGCCAGCAGGTCCCAACAGGGACTCTGAGGAGCAGGGTGTGAACGCCCCAGCTCCCTCGCCCCGAGGGCAGAGTACATCCTAGGCATGCGCTCTGCCCAGCGCCTGTGCCAGTTTGTCTGAGGGATGAGGATGTCTGTGGTCACCATCATGATGGTGGCTTGGGCACCGTCTCTCCCTTGTCCTGTCCCCTACTTCTCTTTGAACCATCACTTCCTGTCTCTCAAATGAACCTCAGATTTCCGGTGCTCCTCTAGTGACTATTTCCAGGGAAACCCCATGGCAAGGGTCTCTGATAGTTGAGTGACCAGAACTTAAGAATGAAAAGAACCAGGTAAGGCTGGAGTGGAGTGAAAACTGCCCGAATTCTTCACTTTTCATTCTGTTTTACTCCCTGGGGTGCCATTCTCCCAGACGCGGAAGGAGAGGCGGGAACTAAGACCCCAGTGTCAAGAGGGACCCGGGTTCAAACCCCAGCACCACGTACACAACTGAGTGTTGGAGCAACTAAGGCCATGTGAAAAACTAAATAAAGTTGTTTCTCTCTTTCTCTGTCTCTCTCACTGTCCCTCTCTCTTTAAAAAAAAAAAAGAGCACAGATCACAGAGGCGGGCCCTGGATTTGCATCCCAGTGTCCCTGCTCATTAGTGCCTCTGTGCCTGGGTTTATGCATCTGTAAAATGGAACCAAAGCCATGCCTCTCCGGATCCTGAAGAGGACTGAGTGAGTTCATACAGGTAAACCCTGTGATCAGTGCCTGGTGCTGGAAAGGGTCAGGAAACTATGACTGTCATGTCCTTGTTGTTAGCATCAGTGCCTTCCGCGTGATAAGTTTGAGAATCCAATCACATCACCCTGATTCCCCCAACTCCAAAGCGGTAATGAGATAATGATGGGCAGGAGGAGGTCTTGGAAACTCTTGGTTTAATCCCCTGTCTGCCCCTCTGAGCTCCAGAGACTGTGACTAATTTGCCTTGGTCCAGGGTTTGACTCCAGACTGAGTGCTCAGTGAGTTGGTTCAGGGAATCCATCGAGGAGATGAAGAATGCGGCAGCCTGCTGGCCACAGTTAGAGTCACAGCCAGGAGCTGCTTCCAGTGCCCCAAGGCAGCTCTAGGGACTTTCTGGAGCTTGTCTACCCCCGAGTTAAAAGGCTTTCCTGAGGATGAGGTGCTGGGGCTCTGCAGACCTGAGATAAGGCCACTCAGAGCCTTGGTAACCTGAGCCGCCAGGCTTCCCAGGGTGTCTGGGTAGTTACAAGGGAGGGGACAGAAAGCCAGTCCAGGTAGGCATGCCAGCCCCAGACTCCTCTCAGTCAAGGGCCAAATACGAAGATAATGACCCTCTGCTGAAAGCAGCGCAATCCCAAAAGCTGCCTGAAAAGCAGGGGGCATACGGTGGTGCAACCCTTAGAACTGCAAATTGCCAATACCTAGTGCCAGGTCCAGTCATTTCGGAGTCTGAAGACAAAGGAAAAAAAATTAAAGTCATCCCTAATAAATATGCTGTTATCTAATATTGCTTCACAGATAATTTCTTTCCAAAACAAGTTTGCTTCTGTTAAAGCCAGCAAAGAAAAAATTGATATATATTCTGTTTTGAGTGTAAATAAAATATTTAAAAGTAAAATGATACTGTGATTTTTAATACACTTATTTTCAACTTTTCAATGTATTTTTCAACTACTTTAATGTTCTAGGGGAAAATTACACAAAAATATGTATGTGAAGCCCCCTTTCCTTTGGCCATTGGTGTCACGGTCTGGTGCTGTCGGGTCCTGTCTTTATTATTTTGTTTTATTTTTGTGGTACTGGGGATTGAATCCAGGAGTGCTTTCCCACTGAGCTACATCTCCATCCCTTTTTATTTTTTGTTTTCAGACAGGGTCTCACTAAGTTGCTAGGCTGGCCTGGAACCTGTGATCCTCCTGCCTGAGCCTCCCAAGCCACCTGGCTGGATCTGTCTTTAGAATGTGATATTTGCACACTGTGGGTGTTTTCGGAATGCTATTGATTGTTACTTCGTTAAGTATGGTCTACAGTGACTCCTGAGTGTCTTGGCATCTTTCAGTTTGGTGTTCAGTGCCTCTGGTGCTGGTTGAGCCAAGTACTTGGAGCTTTAACCAGCAAGTACCTCCCTTGGGTCCTGATGCTACATTCAAGGCTTGGAGAGTGGATGTTCATTGTACAGCAGGAACCTACCCCGAAATCCTCTGGAAGAGGACTGCTTAAATGTGTGATGACAGAGGGTGGCACATTCTATAGCTGTTAAAAAAAATGTGGTTGCTTCAACGTTTCTACCACAGAAATACATCTCAGAAATATTCAGAAAAATATTACATAACACTTAAATATCAGAAATCTAATATTTCTTTTTTTATTAGATGAATATGGAGTTACAATTGAGGGGGAAGCATTATTAAACATTCAAGAACAAATGTATATATACTTAGTTATCCAGGGCTAATGCCATGTCATGGATGCCCAGCTTGGTTCCCTATGTTGTTTCCCCCAGAAGAACCCATGAGTTAAATGGATATCTCGGGGAGGTTAGAAATCTCCTTCTGAGATGATTCCCCCATACTCCCACCCTCCAGTCTCCTAGATATTCCTCCTAAGCCCTCCCCCCAACTGTCCCCCATCCTACGCCTCCAAGTAACCTAGGGAGTCATCCCCCTGTTTCGTTGAGATTCATACAATTTGAAGTTATTATTAGCTTAGCCGTCTAACATACTGCTTCCCGATGTATTCTAGCTTCCACAGATGGGAAACCATTCGGCTCTGCGTCTCTGACATTGGGATACTTCACTTTGCATAATTCTCGGAAAGCTAATATTTCTATTTGCACTGTTTGAAATGTTTGTGTGCCTTAATTAGCTCAGTTCAGCTCACGACTTCCCTACAAGCTGACAGATGAGAAAACTGGGATTCGAAGACGTTAAGTAATTTTGCTCAGGGACACACATCAGGGAACAGCAGGGTCATGGTTTCCAGTGCTGACCGTCTACCCCAGAGTCCAAGACTTCAGCCACAAAACTCAAAGATGCCGAGACATCAGGAGTCAGGATAAACCATACTTTAAGTTAAGCTATCTGATTTGCCTGCAGAGTCTGTATGTGTGTAGACACATGTGATGTAGAAAAATCACACTGTTATCCAAGGTGGAGGTGAAATGCAAAGGCACAATACATAGCTTTCAGTCTAATATAATGTGATAATGTATTACTTTTTAACAGCAAATAGGTATGACATTTGTAATATGAAATCAGAAAAAAATATGTACCTATACTAGGCAATTTCCGGAGTCATTTAACTCTTGCAACGGCTGTTATTATACAATTCCACAATTCCACAGATGAAAAATACGGACCCAATTGGCAAAACTTGAAAGCGGCTGATCAGGAGTTCAAACTCGGATGCCCAAAGTAGGGCTTCGCGGAGCGTGGGGCTTGGACTTGCGTTTCTTGGGAATATTTTAAACGGCTGGCTGTTAAGGTCCTGCAGAGGAAGCACACATTTCCCAGCCAGTCCCCTAGTGTTGGGCGTTTAGGTAAACAGAGCTGCTACGCAATAGGGCCCCCCACTTTCTGCAGCGAGGAGGCCCCTTGCGCAGGGTCGCACAGAGCCACCAGCGAGACACAGGGCTTGTGGGCGTGGCGTGGTCCCACCGCCCAGTGCCATTTCTTGGTGGCCACTTCCCACAGATTCCTGGCCTCGCGGTGAGCGGGTCCCCTGCTCTCCACCCGCCGGGTCCCTGGAGGAGCCTCCGGTGCCTGCTGCCGCCGGCGACACCATCTGCACGGCGCAGGTGTGCCCGGCCCCCTGCCTAACCTGGGGGCAGCGAACACTGGCCCGACTGTGGCCCCCGCGAGCCCCACGGGCAGCTGCGCTCGAGCTGCCATCTGCGAGCGCCGGGCCGCCCGGGGCGACGCGGGAGGGGCGGCATTCACGCGCTGCCAAGGCCTAATTGATGAGAAATGGCCCGGAGCAGGTGCGAACCTGTCTCCCCGGGCGGCCGCGCGGGGCCGGGGCGGGGAGCGCAGCTGTCGTGGGGTCATTACCGCGGCGTCCCTGTCCCCGGGGCATTCCAGCCTGGGGCTGGGGTAGGCGTGGTGACAAAG
>PVKS010044435.1:0-14326 GCA_004027875.1 Aplodontia rufa
CTAATTTCTTAAGGATTCTCCATACTGCTTTCCAGAGGGGCTGTACCAGTCTGCAGCTCCACCAACAGTGTGTTAGTGTGCCTATCTCTCCACAGCCCCTCCAGCATCTATTGTTGTTTATTTTCTTCATCTTTGCCATTCTGACTGGTGTAAGGTGATATCTTAATGTGGTTTTCATTTGCATTTCTCTGATTACTGAATTGATCTTAATGACAGAGTCTTTAGGAATGGAGACAGCCAACAGAGGGCAGATACATGATTTACCTCTCCATGTTGAAATTAAGTTCCTGTGAAGTCTCCACCAATATCTAACATGTTCACTGTGAAGCAAAGTTCTCCAGCCATGTCAAATACACACTGAGCCTCGGACATATACTGAGATTCTTTGCAAGCACTTGAAACATGGGACCTGACCCCAATTGTGTGGACATCAAGTACCATGACACATTCCAAGAGGTGCCTGCAGTTCTTCAGCATTGTGAAAACGTCATGAGACCCTCTTTATCTCCAGTATTATCTTTGTTACTGCATGTACTGAGACCTTGGCATTTGGTTGACTATGTGCAATTCTCTTTAATTCAATTTCAATGTCACTTGTCATGATATTCACTCTGATTTTCTGCCACATACTTCATAAGGGAAACTTGCTTGCAAGGACTAACATAAGTACTGTTTTCTGGAGATACCACCATTTCTCTCAGAAAATCCATTTCCTTTTTGGTGGAATAAAGAAATCCAGCTCCAGCAGCTGCCAACATCTCAGGTAAAGTTGGAGCAGTGTGTACTTCACTTGACCTCATTTAACACTCGTGTGTTTGCAATAAAATTTTGTGTAGATTTTGCTGATTTTTCACTGTGTAAAATGGCTTTATTTCTCCCATTGCCTGTGTTCCTTCACAGTCTTTCCAAGATCCCCAATGAACAGTGCATTTTCCCTGTGAGAGTGTGTTCATAAACATAGTTATCAACAGCACTTACGTGGCTTGTTCCTTCATCCAGCAGGCCAGCAGAGCAGATTGCATCCTCAGTCAATTCTTTCATCTCAGCCACACTCCACAAAGCCCAAAGTCATAAACCAGGAAAAACAAGAGACAGGACACCAAGCTTATGTCTGGGTCCATAGAATATGCAAAAACAATGGACAAGTTGGGGGAACTTTAAAGAGGGATGTGGTTACCTGAGCAGAAGCACCTAAGGCAGCCTGGGCCACAGTCAGCGGAGAGGACGAGGAGGAAAGCGTGGCATCCACAGCAGCTGAGGAGCAGTGGCAGCAGCAAGAGATAAATGGAGCAGCTTGGGAGAAGAAGAGACGCAGGCTGGGTAGGGAGAGGATTCAGCCTCCACACACCACAGAGCACCAGAGGGAGAAAGGAAAAGGAGGGGCAGAGAAGGACACAACAGGGTGAAATGAGGAAACACTTTACCCACATGGAGAGCCAGAGGGTGTCAGCTGGTCTCCCGGTGACACCAACACACACTCAGGAGATCTGATCCACACAGGGACATGGAGGGCAAGTGACTGAGCTGTGGTTTGCAGAGACCTCAGTCAGGGCACAGGGAGCTTCATTGCCCACTTGAGCTTGAGGGGTGTTATTTACAGAGAACAACATGACATCAGGTGCTCACTCTCTACACCTGAGCTTGCTTCATTTGAGCATGTGGCTTCCTGCCAGTCTCTGTGGATTCCTCTCCTCCACAGAGACTCAGAACCCAGACTCCATCACTCTAATTCTACACCACAGGACACTTGGTCACTGCACAAGCAGGTGAGAGGCTGTGCTCTGCTCATGAAGGGCAGTGTGCTGGGTGCCTGGAGAGTTCTGTGCACACTGGATCCTCCCGAGCTGATGGGGCCCTCACAGGGGAGGCCCAGCCATCCCCACTGCAGTGAGCCTCAGAGACCACAGGTGGATGCTCCCCTGAGGAGCAGCAGCCCCAGGATGGAGGAAACTCACAGCTCATTTACAACACAGGATGAGGCCCTGACAACCTCTCTAGGTGAGTCCACCTGGGAACTGCAGGTTGTTCAGGAAGTGTATGCCCAGAATGAGAGCCAAAGCCCAAATCCTTGGCTCCATTTTGCCAGATGTGAGCTGTGTAAGAAACAGAACCACCATTAATGCTTCTATGTGAGAATTCACATTTGTACGTGGCGTTAACATTGATAACATGACCATGAATTTCTGTGAGTTTAAAGTAATTTCATGGAATAAAATTCCAAAATAGAAAAAAGGTCAGAGAAAAAATTCTCGTTCCTGAAAGCTACCATATCCACCATACTGCCGCCTGACACTCCATCTGCTCTTACTGCTGCTCTGTCTGAGCCTTCCAGCCCATAGCCTGCTATATGTAGGGGCACATGCAAATAGGGCCTCCCTCTGCTCATGAAAACCAGCACAGCCCTGACCCTCAAGCTGTGGGACAGGACCCAGCCCTGGACTCCAGCTAAGCCCATTCCATGATCAGGACTGAACTCAGGCTGCTCACCATGGAGTCTGTGCTCAGCTGGGTTTTCCTTGTGGCTCTTTTCAAAGGTAATTGATGGAGAATAGGAGATACTGAGTTTGTGAGTGGACAGGGTGAGGGAAAGAGTGGAGGAGTGAGCGAGCGTCTCCTGATCAGGCTGCCTCTGTGTTTGCAGGTGTCCAGTGTGACGTGCAGCTGGTGGAGTCTGGAGGAGGCCTGGTGCAGCCTGGGGGGTCTCTGCGCCTCTCCTGTGTAGCCTCTGGATTCACCTTCAGTGACTACTACATGCACTGGTTCCGCCAGGCTCCAGGGAAGGGCCTGGAGTGGGTTTGTTTCATAAGAAATAAGGTTCGTGGTGAAACCACCGAATATGCTGCATCTGTGAAAGGCCGGTTCACCATCTCCAGAGACAACGCCAGAAACACGGTTTACCTACAGATGAGCAGTCTGAGATCTGAGGACACGGCCACCTATTACTGTGCCAGAGACACAGTGAGGGGACCTCAGTGTAAACCCAGACACAAATCTTCCTGCAGAGGCACCCAAGGCCAGCAGGGTGCGCTCCGCACACATGGAGCTCAGGGTCAGCCCAGGAACAGGTGCAGAGGGAGGTGGAGGCTGCTTTCCTGTTGGGTGCTGAGGCTTCCTCTCTATCTAGATTTTTCCCAGGCAGGAAATCATTCTTGAGTTGTGGTTTTATTTTGTTTCTGAAATTTCTGAGTAAATTTTGTTTGTTTGTGCTGCATGCTGACAGTCGCACAGAGTTCTGAGTCCCAGAACACAGGCTCCAGGTTAAAGCACCTGCACAGGAGGTTTCAGGCTGGATCTCTCTGTACATTTTGAGCTTTCTCTCCAATCATATCTCTAGGGATCCTTTCCAGATTTAGCATCCTGTGCCTTCTGCTACCATTTTACCCATGCACAAGGTCCTTGAGTGGCTACACTTGCTCCTGTGAGTGACTACACAGTGGCCACACAGGGTCCCTGAGCCCTCTGCAGACCTGGGGACAGCACTTGCTGAGCTACACAACCAGTCACAGGGTTAGACTTGTTGCTCTGGACTAGGAGTCTGACAAAATGGACGTTGGATGCAGTTCAAAACTCACTCTAGGACACACAAGTCACAACTCATCAATGCCACCAAGGCCCACAGAGGGAGGATCTGATGCCCTGTCCTTTCCTTGAGCCCATTAATCATCAGGATTTCTGACCTCATTACATTTTAGAGACTCGGGAGCTCAGCAGTGCAGCCTGGTCCATGTCCCAAGTGTGCACAGCAGCAGATCATGGAGTCTGCCTCCCTTCAGAGAGTGCAGCCTTTAGCAGCCAGAGGAGGAGGAGAAGGTCTCCAAGGGCACAGATGGTCCTCGTGGGGACTCTCCTGCTCTCAGCACTGTTTAGGACCTTCCTGCAGAGCCAGAGTAGACCTCTCCATGCTGGTCATGGTGACATCCAGGTTAATTTTGAATAACAACACTATTCCTAATGTTTTTTATTGTTTTACTTAAATAATCCTCCCTGGTAGGACCTAGAAGGATATAAATGCATTGTGAACATATCCACAATAATAATAATAGTCCTTCCTAAAAGTGTAGTTTTAATTAAGTCAATAATACTATTAATAACTTGCTCTAAATTTGGAAATAATTATTTTCATGACTTTATTTCTCACAAAGAACCATGTAAAGTCATACTATACTTTTGCATTTTTGGTGAAATTCAAAGTTGGAGTATTTTCTTTCACATGTGAAGTCTGAACCTAATAGGATCTCATAAAACAGAAAAGAATCCAGTACAGTATAAATCACAGATATGGAAGAGGCAAGAACATGAGGAGGGTTTCTGGAATGAGCTCCCCCATATTATGCATGTACACTATCTCACAATGAGTGCTACTTGTGTGCATCAAGAGATGGGGAGCAAGGGTAACAGGAGAGAGAGGGGAGGGTATGCAAGGTCAAGGGGCAAGGGATTGATCAAATCATGCTAGCTGCATGCACAAATAGCCCATGCCATATTTAAGTCTAAACATGCACTGGTGTTGATCTTCTCCAGGAAATTCAGCAAGGTGAAGCACACAGAGGCCCCAGGACCAGTTCCTCAGGTCTGAGGCTCAGCTGCTCTGCATCCTTTTCCTTTTCAGGAAGTCCCTCTTCTCTGCGCAACTTGGGCCTTCCCTGAGCCTCCAACAGGACAACCACAGGGGCAGGGACCTCACATGCACATGATCTAAGCCCTTTTTGTGAGGTCTGTTTTTCTCATGTAAATTCCCCCAACTGAGAAATAAGCACAGCCAAGTGTGGGCCATTTCCTTCCATCCTGTCATTCAGGGTGAGCTCCCTGACCAGCCTGTCCATATCCACACACACATGGCTCCTCCCTAGGTCCTGCAGTGCCTGTGGGCTGCTATCTATGCTGAGTTATTCACAGATTTGGAAATGGGTGTTGGGTCATGAGGGAATGTGTCTGCATCATCCACAGCTGCTTCCTGTCCCCAGGAGCCCAGAAGAAGGTCCACATTGTGCAATGGAGAAAGGGAGCAGTGGTCCCCTCACAGGCACTGAGCCTCTCCTGGACCACATACACTCTCTCCATAGTTGAATATCTCATGCCCTGGGTACAAGTCAACCCAGGGAAGGAATGTGAATGGATTGGTGTCACCTGGGCTAGAGAGAGCACAGACTGCAGCCTGGTGTCCAGGCCAGAGTAAGCATCTCCAGAGACACAGAGAAGAACCAAGAGTAAGTACAGCCGAGAAGTGTGACAGATGAGGCCTCCAACTTACATCACTGCACCCAAGCACTGTTGTCTAGATGCCTTGTAACCCCAGACACAAACCCTCCTGCAGGAGACCAAGGTTGTGCTGAGGAAAAGCTGTGGAGTCAGGAGCAGTAGGGGGATCAGGAATAGCAGGGGCATTTCAGGACCAGCTGGGGGATCAGAACCACCCAGTTGCTCAGGACCAGTAGAGGCAGTTCAACTCCATACCAGGAATCATGTCTAGGGATGGTTTCCTGTTAACTGTTTTCTTCTGCACACTCTGCAAACAAGCAATGTGTGACCATTTTAAACACAGAAGCAGAAGCACAGGAGATACTAGAAATTTCTGAGTAAATGCCATAAATTTGTTCCCAAATTTTGAAAGGCCAGACAATGGAATTATGTAGCCTACATTACCACATCAAATGGTCTAAGAACATCAGATTCAGAAGATGGTGACTCTCGGGAGGACTGAATGTAGAATGTTTCTCAGAAGCAGGACACCAACAGTGGTAGGTGAACAACACAGTTTTACCTAAACTCTTTCATATTCAAGGAAGGAAATTTACAGACACAGAGGCATGGATAAACTAAAAGAAGAAGACAATTCAATTAGGGAACAAGCAGCTCTGGCTACAAGGACCACCACCCAGCCGTTGGGCTACTGGATTGACCCAGAGCGGTGGGTGAGGTGCACATGAAGAGGAAGGACACTTTGGCATGGAGATCTCTGATATCAGAAGGTCTTGTTCTTTGCTCTATGGCAGAATCCAGGGACTGCAATAGTGCATGAAACATAGACTCCTCCCAATCTGGCCACAGTGAGCTGGGGCAATTGCCATTTTGACTCTTTGGTCAAAGCAGTTGCTACAAAACCCAGGACCTTATATTGGAGGAACCACAGTGGCTGCAACTTCAGGCTGCTGCAGTAACCCAGTGTTCTGAATGTCTGCCCCAGGGGCCCTGTGGGCCTGTGGACACCCCTACGTTTCCTACATTTCTCTAATAGAAACACTCCCCCAACCTCCAACCTATGCAATCTGGGTGGAGTTTGCTATCATGATTTTGCATCATTGGTATATCCCCAGGACCCACAGTAGCTTGGTAGGCCCAGGTTGCATTAGCTGCAACTCTGGAGCACAAATATTTATTGCTCCTCTCAAGCTGGACAGAGATTAAATTCAGCTTCACCAACCTATGAACAGAAGGTGCACCCTGGGCCCAGTGCTTTGCTCTGATTTCAGTCCCTGAGACCTGGGAATAGAGGTGGTCCCATAAGTCCTGTGACCTACAAGTGGGTCTTGGCTTCCATGCCCCGTGAGTTTGCATTTGAGACCTCCCCTGGCAAAGTCTGGCGGGGCTGATGTCTTCTTCTCAATGCCACACCCCTTGCTGGGACTGAGACTGCCTCAGGAAACATCTCTATTGAGCAAGTGTGTGTCCCAGTTCACTCAAATTGCAGACTACAGTCTTCCCGGGAAAACTTAGCTCCCACCTGAGCCCCTAGGATCAGAGTGAGACCCTTGAAGTTGCTCCAGTTTCCACAAGACTACTAGCATCTTCTTGAGACCCAGGTGAAGTGGGGAAAGAGTTTGGGCAGGCAGACACTAAGGGATCCAGGTGTTCAACCCAGGGAGCTCAAAAGGCTGTATTCACATGAAGCACGGTTAGTGAAAGACTGCAAACCCTCCACAGTAGAAAAAAAATGGAAGGAGTCCTGGGAATCTGAGTTCCAGCTGAGAACAAAAAAGCACAACTCCTCCAGCAAGCTCACCCTGGAAATGCCTCCACCCAGATGTCACATATGAATATATACCACACTGTATATTTTGACGTGAGTGGTGATAATTCATAACATTCATACATCTTTTTTCTCTTTTTTTAGTGTTTGTGTTTGTGTGTTTGTATTTTGATTTTATTTAATTTTTTTATATTTTTGCCTGTTTTTGCATTGTTGTTCTTTGGTTCCTTGGTTCCAATGAAGTGTATGTATTACTGTGGTTTGAATTGTGAATGTCTGTGACATTGCAAACCAGCACCTTGTCTCTGCATTATAGAGTCTTCTAGTGTGAACCTCTCTGCTACATCCTTCTTCACTTTCCTCTGACAACTCCTAAACTTTATTCTACAGTCTCTCATCCTGTCTCAAAGTCCATACCCCATTCTCTTCCCCTTTCTTTCTTTTCTTTATTTTAGCAGAAGAGCCTACATCATCTCAAGTCCCTTGTTGCTCTCTTCCTATATTCTCAAGTTCCTCCCTATGTTCCTAGCACATTCCCTTTACTCTCTACTTTGTTTTTCTTCACCTAAAGAGTTTTTGGAAAACTGAAGTGAATGACTTCTAGAGCTCATAAATGAATTTAGCAAAGTGGCAGGTTACAAGATCAACATTCATAAATCAATAGTTTTCCTATAATCCAGCAGTAATTCCAGTGAAGAAGAAATCATGAAATCTGTCCCATTCACAATAACCTAAAAAAATAAAATACTTGGGCATTAATCTAACAAAAGATATAATGGACTTCTGCAACATAAACTATGAAACGTTACAAAAAGAAATTACAGAAGACCTGAGAAGATGGGAAAACATCCCATATATTTAAAATGGTCATTCTGCAAAAGCCCTGAATAAATTCAATGTAATCCCCATAAATATACCAATGACATTCTTCACAGATATAGGAAAAGCAATTCTCAAATTCATTTGGAATGACAGGAGAGTCAGAATACCAAAACATTGCTAATCATTAAAGACGAAGCAGAAGTTATCCCAATACCTTACCTGTAATTATACTCTAGGATTATAGTAAGAAAAACAGCATGGTATTGTTATCAAAACAGACATGAAGAACAATGAAACAGATTAGAAGAAACTGAGAAAATCTCACAGATTTTTAAGCATCTATTATTTGACAAAGGGGACAAAAACATTGTGTGGAAGAAAGACAGCCTGTTCAACAAATGGTGCTGGACAAACTGGACAGCTATGTGCATTCAACTGAAATAAGATCCTTATCTCTAACTCTGCATAAAAATCAAATTAAAATGGTCCAAATAGTTAGAAATTAAACCAGCAACTATACATTGCTAGAAGAGAAAATAGGATAAATACTCCAGAAAATTGATGTAGGCACCGCCTTCCTTCACAAGACTTCTATAGGTCAAGAATTAAAGCGAAGAACAAATGAGTGGGATGCCATTTAATGGAAAAGCTTCTATTGGTAACATGGCAAAGATACAATTTATTTTTCCAAAGGAAATACTCTTTATTAAGTAAGGGATCTCTTTATAATTTTCAGATTTCATGAGCTACCTGCACTGGCCTGGACTCTATATCCCTGTAGCTTCTCTAACATCTGCTGCAACCGCTATACTAACAGAGGGGAATGTTCTGTTCTCAGAGTCCTGTGAGCTGCACTGTTCAAGTTGAACTAACTTCCCAGGGACAGTCCTCATGGATACCCTGGGGGCCACATAGGAATGTCATCAATTTGCCCAGTGGCCTAGTCAAAAACAATAGAATTGCAAATAGATGAGAAAATGAAGTTGAAGGAGACCTCAGGAACAAGGCTTTTCCCTTTGGCATTGTTCTTGCTCCTTCCAGGTGACCACTGTGGATGATTGACAGAGTCCTCCCAGGCAGTGAGCTGCACACAAGCAGCTCTTTCAATTTGTGTTGATGCCTCCTTGGAGCAATCTAGTGACTCAGCCCTGCTGTGTGATGTCAGATCTGGACTATGTCTAGACTGTGACCTGGAGAAATAAATGTCTGTGCTTTTACAAATACCACACACTGTGCCTGAATGGTCGCTGTGGGAATTTGAGACACAAACTCACAAGCAGCATCAGGCCACTTGGTCAGGGCAGGTCTCACCCACAGTACCTTAGACATTGAATCTGTGGGTCACCTTCTGGATGAGGCTCAGGGCTCAGGATTATTATGGAAACCAGGGTTGCCATATTGTCCTTCATTTTATTTATTTTTCCTCTGCCCACAATCTGCTGTGGAAGAACCACCCTAAAAAATCCATGCTGGCCACTGCTTTGAGATTACAGCTTTGACTTCAGGGCAGAGCATGTGAACTTCACACTGCCCCAGGTAAACCTCTCCCTAGATCTGCTCCTTCTAATCTCCCTTATCCGGTGTGGCTGGACTGGTGTTCACAGACTTCCAGCTGCCATCCACTGTCCTAATGCAGGACTAGACCAGACTATGACCCTTCCTTCATTGAATTGAGCAACTCATAAAACCTAATGCAAAATGGTCCTTCAACCATACTGAGAAAGGTCTCATCCACCTGTGTAAATGTAAATGTTATCAGAATCACAACGGAGTCACAGCTGTCAGCCTCCAACTGAAACTGGCAAAATAACGTTTGGAAGTTATAATGCAGAGGGTCCCAAACACATGGGTCTGGGATCAAAAGTCATTCACCAGAGAGTCCACCAGAACCCCAGCTCTGCACAAAGCCCTTGGGGCATCACAAAAATGCACTTCTTCATTGATCTCAGCCCAACAGTGGTCAGTGGACCTGAATGGCATCACCTCATTCTCAATGTTGCAGTCAAGTTCTGCTGAATAATGTGTTATACAGGCCTCAGTACTGTTTCCCTGTGTCCAGAAGAGCCCAGCACTGTCCTTGTGTGTCAATACCTTGCTCTTTCCTGGCAGGCTCTGTGCAAGGTTGCCAGCAACTGCAATGTTTCAAGGTCAGCAGGAACATTCAGAGGTCGAAGTCTGTAGGGTCCTGCAGAGGTGGAAGGTCACCAAGCACCAGCACAGGTGGAGGTCAGTGGGCACCTGCAGAGGCGGAGGTTAGATTATGCCCTGCAAGTATAATGCTTACATCATGGAGGGCAGGTGATCAAGTCCATACCCACAGGAACAAACCAGGGACCCAGTGCTTTGATAGGAGAATGAACCCTCTTGGCTTAACATTTGTGCCATATTGTATTTTTTATTTTTTAATTTGCAGACAGAGTTTCAATAATTTGTTCAAATCTTTGCTAATTTGCTGCAGCCTCCTTTGAATGTGGGCTCCTCATGCCTCAAATTCCCCAACCACTGTGATTACAGGCATGTAACACAATGCCTGACAGACTGAAGATTTACTATCTATCATTGGCCTATTAATTATTTAACACCATGCTATTTGTGCATCTATCTTAACTGCTTAGGAGAGATAAGATTGATACAAAAATTATATAAAGTTAAGTTGCACATCACTGGGACCAAAGTCTATAGTCTATATCGACACAAACTTAGAAGATGAAAATTTTGTTTTCACTTATAGTATCACAAAATCATTTTGTGGTTAATCAACTCTATCTTATTAAGGAAGAAAATGGATTGTGGGAAGAAGGGATGTACAGAAGAAATACTGTGAACTGAATTAGAACAAGATATTATCCATGACTTTATAATTATGCCTTTTTATATCCTAATTTCATTTATATATAAAATGAACCAACATAAATATTGGAAGAAAACTCCACAGAAGACTTGCCATAATTTTCATATCTTAACATGGGGACAGGTCTTTTCAAATATCCCATTACACAAAACAAAATATTGAATTCAAATATAGTCACAGCAACTTTTCTATATCTCATCTCAAAATTAAATTATAAAGGGCTGGGGATATGGCTAAATGGTTAAGTACCCCAAAAGGAAGATCTCCAGAGTGCACACCTCCTACAGCCAAACCCTACTTTAATAGATGAGTAACATAAAAACCAGTAAATCCATATCAGGGAACTAATGCACCAATTCTGTTATTTCATAATGCCAAAATTTCACCTGTAAATCATTGTGCATCAACTCACAGGAATGCTCTTCAGAGACACCTCACATCTAAAGCATTGCAGTATTGTTGCATGATATAAAACTATTACAGAAAATTATTTCACATTTTCACTTACCATGAGTGGGATTGCTGAAAATGAATCATGAAAAATAGTCACTAACAGTATCCACAGATAAATACAATATGAAGTTATGAAAATTGCAAGAAATTTAAAAACATCTTTGAGGAAGTTTACAGAAAACTATTGAAGGACATTGAAGAGGGCATAAAACAGAGAATGGCTATCCCAGTTCACGGGCAGGTAGACTTGGTGTTTCAAATTAATAAGTAACACCAAAAAATATCTATCAAATACTTTAGTCAGCTTTTCTTCACAGAGTCTAAAAGATCTGGCAAGAACAACGTAGGAAACACTATTTTGTCTCATGGTTTCAGAGGTTCAGTGCACACTATAGCCCAAGCTCAATGAAGCAGACTCTCTAGGTGGAAGGGTGTGGTAGAAGAAAACAGCTCAGGATGAGGCAAAAAGTTAGCCGAGAGAGCTCCATTCACCAGAGATAAACTAGAACCCCAAAGGCACAGCCCAGAGAGCCACCTTCCAGCGACACCACAGCTCCTGCAGTTACTACCATTTGATCAATGTCTGTGGATGAATGCTCTGACTAGGATAATACTCTCATAACCCAATCAGTTCTCTTCCACACATCTTTAATCTTCCTTATACATGAGTTTTAGGGGACACCTCATATCTAATGCATAACACAGATTCAATGTCCCCATCAAAATACCAATGATGTCTTCAAAGACTAGAAAAAATACAAAGTTCATATGGAAGCACAAAATACCACAACCAGACAAGCAATCTTGAGCAAATAGAACTTGCTAGAGGCATCACAGTGGTCAATTTCAAGACATGCTCCAGAATTCCAGAAAAATGAATAAGTAAACAAACAAACAAATATGTCCTTTCACCAAAAGAGAACACAGATTGAGGGAGTAGAGACCCATAAATAACCTTGTTCATCTCCAATCATCTGGATCCTACAGAGGCACCAACCTCCACCTGGAGAAAGCCTCTCTAGTGTCCAGAGCTGGGAATGGAAGTGAAGGGCTAGTGTGAGAACTGACCCCACTGGGTGGCCTGGGGTGGGGTCCACTAACAAGTGTCAAGGACCTAGAGGCCAGCAGGGGCTGAGAATCTGTAAGGTGAACAAATGGAGCAGACATTCCAGGTATTGGGACCAGCAACTACCTTTTATGTCTGACTGCAAACCACAGAAGACCCGGGAAGAGAGAAAAATGGAAATGACTCCAACTGAAGCTCTTCTGGTGGGAGGGCAAGCAGGGAAGAGCGAGCAGGGACAGCCTAGAAAGTGAAACAGGTGTTGGCCAAGGTGTGAACCTGGAGTATACATAAGGAACACACATAGGATAACAAAGAGGAACGAAGCTTCCAACTAAATGCAGGGAAGTGATCTGAACAGACCATTCTCAAAAACAGAAAAACACAGCCATAAGATAATTAATACCTTCTCAACTTCATAGAAATCAGGAATGCAACTCCAGACTGCAGTGATATATCACCTTACCCTGCTTAAATGTGCTGTTAGCAGAGGAAAGAAAAACTGTAGCACACACTGAGGACGGAATATAGGAGATAGGAGAGGAACTCTCCTACACTGCTCACAGGAAGGAATCAGCACAGCCCTGTGAGAAAACTGTGGAGGCTCCTCAACCCCAAAACTGATCTATAGTGTGAACCAGTCATCACTCTCCAAGGTATCTGTTCCAACAAAGGTTGGAACAGAATGTAAAGATACCCCTTCATGCACATATTTATCTCAGCAGAACTCCTCAAAGGCAGGACAGGAACCAATCCAGCTGTCCATCTCAGGAGGAGTAAGAACACATGGTGTATACACAGAGGAGTATCACTCAGCCCTAAAGAAGGGTTTCAGCCAAGCTGAAGGCCTGGAGGAAGTTGTGTTGAGTGAAATGAGTGATGCAGAAAGCCAAACACCACTTTTCTGTCTCACGTCCACAGTGCAAAGAGAACAGTCGACCTGAAGCCCATACAGTGACTTCTGGTGATTGGGGAGGAACCAGGGCAGACTTGATCATCTTGGAAGTGTGAATGCATGAAACCTTATTAATGTAGAATTAATACGTTTCAATTAAAAATTTAAAATAAGAACAATTAATATTTGGTTTGTGCTCTTAAATGAGTGTTTTATTTATTTTTATTAAGACATTTATTTGTTGAACAATCAAATATGCTTCTAACAAAAAAAATATATAAGTTCTGAATATTAGATTTACCACCATAAGCTCCCCCCAATTATCCACCCTTATCCCTCCCTCTCCCTCCTTCCCAAAACATCTATACAAATGCCTTAGGTTTTAGGTCATTACAAGTTTTATGAATTTGAATGAGCTCTTGATCAACCCTTTGAAAGTCAGGAGGTGCTCTAAGTGGGGTGGGTATGGACACAAGGTGAGTGCTCAGCCGGCCTCCTGCCTGCCAGGTTCTACCACTGTCCATTCTCAATCATAGGTCCAGTGTATTTTCCTGCTCTTTTTACCCCGGTTTCTCCCAATGATCATAGGTGTGTTCTCCCTCAAGCATAAAAAAATGTCCTTTTGCCCTGCCAATCATGCTAGACTCCTTTACTTGCTCTGAACTCAGAGCCAGAACTTAGCAACGCCCATGAGACCTGCCCCCAGAGGTTCAGGTTTAAAGTAGTTGCACAGGGGAGATCAGGGAGGGTTCTCTATATTCTTAGACATCCTCTGAAGGCATCATTTAAAAAGTGAGAATGTCCATATTTAATGCACTGTGCTTCTATTCCCATTTCTAAATTGAAAAGAAGTCACTGCATGAGGAGAAGAGATTCAATATGCACAAGGTCAGGGCGAGGCCACTCCTGCCCCAGAGTGACCTCAGAGTAGCCACACAGGGGCCCTGAGCCCTCTGCAGACCTGGGGCCAGCGCTTGCTGAGATACACAACCAGTCACAGGGTCACATTTGCTGCTATGGACTTATTCAGACAAAATGGAAAGTGAAGTTGAGACAAAACTCACTCTAGGATACATAAAAGTCACATCTTAGGCTTGTCACCAAGGGCCACTGAGGAAGGATTTGATCCCCTCTCCTTTTCCTGAGCCCTTTAGTCATCAGGATTCCTGACCTCTTCACATAACAGAGACTCAGGGGAGCTCAGCAGCCCAGCACCTGGCAGCACAGCCCAGGTCCCAAGTGTGCACAGCAGCAGCTCATGGAGTCTGCCTCCCA